>JAWNPK010000024.1:0-69183 GCA_035047565.1 Drosophila mulleri | reverse complement strand
TTTGTTAAGGCATTTGGATATTTGCCTTCTGAAATATTATTATATTATTATAAGAAATTGAATTATTATGAATTATTAATTGAATTATTATCGAAATTGTATAGGTTAAGTAATTGAAGCTGAACCACTGTACAGAGAAGTTGTTATTGTACGCGCTAGCACGGGAGTGTCGCTCTCCAAAAGATCGCTCTCTCGCTGCTCGGCTGTTAGATGCGCATAGGTGCGCTCTCTACTGTGCAAGCTGCGCTTGCGTTCATGTTAAATTTAATAAATTCAGTACAAAATTGAACACCGGTGCCAGCACTTCGTTCGTGCTTATTTCAGAGAGACCGCAAGTTGCTGTCTACATTTTTTTAAAGATATATACACTGGCCCATCGAAGGACCAGACTCCTTTTGGAAGGACATTTATGGCGCCCCCGGGTGGACACTCTCTGGAATTGAAGGAAGCTGGATTATGGATTTTGTGGATAATCAGGGAAGTACATAAATACATAAGCACATAGATGACCAAGTAATGCAAGCCATAAATAAATAAATGCATTACTTGAGACATACAAAATATTAATGTATGTACAATCTACGCCTATGTACATTGTGTTGAGCTTATTTCGAATTGAAATTTAAAAAAAAAAAAATAAATAAAAATAATAATAAGGTGCATATTGACCTTTGATCTGCAAATAATTCAATCTCTATTGCCTCGCATAATCCAAGTTTTCTTTGGCGCCGCTAGTGTGTTACAGTTTTTTTGCTCATTTTCGTCTCGCACTTTCGTTTTGCGCTTGCGCTCACAGCTCGCTCTCGCTCGCACATAAAAGTTCGTTCTCGCTTGCACAGATAATTACGCTCTTCATTTGCATGCGCGCTTGCAATATCGTTTGCACTCGCGCTTGCACTTATAGTTGCGCTCTCGTTTTACTGTCTCGCTTCCACATATTAGTGCGCGCTCACTTTGCGCTCAGTGCATACTCACTTGCTATATCGTTTGCACTCGCGCTTACACAGCAAATTTCGCTTTAATTTACGCTCATCATTTGCATGCGCGCTTGCAATATCGTTTGCACTCGCGCTTGCACTTATAGTTGCGCTCTCGTTTTACTGTCTCGCTTGCACATATTAGTGCGCGCTCACTTTGCGCTCATTGCATACTCACTTGCAATATCGTTTGCACCCACGCTTGCACACGCAGCAGCGCTCTCGCTTTGCGCTCAAAACTTGCGCTCGTCACTTGGATATATTTTCGCTCAAAACTTGCACTCTCGCTTTGCGCTCATTGTATGAGCTCGATCTGCACTTATATTTTGGCATTCATACCGGCGCGCTCTCGCTTGTGAATGCATTGCACTCAGTCGCTCAACAGTCAAATATACCTCAATAGACCACTTGTCTGTAATAGTCACTCAACATTTTGGTTGTTGTCTTCGCTATATCGTATCAACTGTCTGTAACAGTCACTCAAGTATAGTTTAACACTGCCAGCGTAATATATTGAGATTTATTACGATCGCGCGCATTTGTTAACATTCTTGAATTGCTCTTCGCTTGTTGTCATACATTAAGTGAACTTTATTTGTTTCGATTGAAATTGGTTTCAACTGAGCATCACTTATAGCATCATGACTAACAAGCGAGGAAAGAATAGGTCTATGGACGAGTCATCATCAGAGCGTGTCGAAGCTCTGTTGGCCGTTTACAAAAATGTTACAAACGACATAACACGCATTAATAAATCATTAAAAGATTACACTAAACCAGTAGAGCCATTTGAAATTGAATGTCGACTTGAGATATTGAACCGCTACATAGAAAAGGCCTTTAAGACACAACAAGAGTTGGACGACATTAACGCAGATTTAGTGCCTCGGTCAACGTTAGAAGATTTGTGTCGTATCGACAAAGGCACTTCTTATGAAGCGAGGTAGTGATAGCCAACCTAAAAGTGAGAGTCCCGCGAACTCTACAATGATTAGCTCAGTGTCACATTCTAGGAATCTACCGAATATAAAGCTGCCAAAGTTTAGCGGAGAATATTCGGAATATAAGAATTTCATTGGACTTTTTGAGAGTTTAGTCGACAACGAGCCAGGGTTATCAAATATAGAAAAGTTTAACCACTTGTTGTCATGCTTGGACAAAGAAGCATTAGGCACTGTCAAGGCATATCAGGTGACAGATGCAAATTATCCAAAAGCGTTAGCTGCTTTAAAAAATGTGTACGACAATCAGTGTCTCATATTTTTTAACAGCATTTCAAAACTATTTGATCTCCCACACATGTCCGAACCGTCAGCATCATCTTTGCGCATGCTGATAGACTCAGTCCGTGCCATTTACGAATCTCTTTTATCGCTAGGATCTGATAAGCAGATTTCGAATGCCATGCTCATCCATTTGGTAATGATGAAAGTGGACGCTGGCACGCGCTCTAGGTGGGAAGAGAATCTTGACTACAATAAGCTTCCATTGTGGCAAGATTGTGAAGCTGCCTTGAACAGACGGTATCAGCATTTAAGTGCTGAAGACTCATCTGGTCCACGTCGTAAGGTAGCTCAGGATAATAAGAAAAGAATTGGGAAAACTTCTCTAGCTGTCGCTCTGCCAAGTGAGCCGCAGAGTCCCAAATGCGTGTTTTGTAAAAAGAACGATCACTTCATTCACTCGTGCTCGTCGTTCGCAGCAATACCTTGCCAGAAACGTTTTACGTTCGCAAAAAGCTATCCGCTCTGTATAAATTGTTTGCGAACAGGACACTCAGTGGCTGCTTGCAAATCAGCCCACTGTCGTGTGTGCTCTAAGCCGTCGACTTTCATTAGCGTCGTAAACGACGACATAGCTATAGATTCAATAGTTCGCAAGTTCTGGGAGTTGGAAGAAAAGCCAAATACAATTAATTCGAATTTGTATACCCCAGAGCAACAACTGTGCGAGAAGTCATTTGTGGAGACTATTTGCCAAACTACCTCGGGTCGTTTCAGAGTGTCGCTGCCATTCAAATCAAGCCCACATTGTCTTGGTACGTCTTACGACACAGCCAAGCGACGATTTCTGGCCTTGGAAAGAAGAATGAGCAAGCAAGAAGACATTCGGCCAATGTATATTGACTTTATGAAAGAATACTTGGCCTTGGGTCACATGAGCCCAACTAACAATCAAATTCCGAGAGAGCCGCATTATTTCATCCCATATCAATGCGTGCTAAGACCGCACAGCGCATCCACTAAACTTCGAGTAGTGTTTGATGCCTCTAGCAAGTCCTCCTCTCAATTGTCGCTGAATGATCTACTCATGGTGGGTCCGACCATCCAGCCGCAGTTATGGGAGACTTTGCTAAGATTTCGACTTCGTCCTTGGGCTGCTACAGCAGACATCGCTAAAATGTACCGTCAAATTGAACTTGACGAGTCCCACCGCAACTTTCAACTTATTGTGTGGAGGGAAACGCCCACTGATCCGTTACAAATCTTTCGATTAAACACAGTAACGTACGGGACAGCGACTGCTCCATTCTTAGCAATTCGATGTTTAAAACATCTAAGCGACTTGCATGCTTCCACTCATCCAGCTGCTGCAAGATCGTTAGCCCGAGATTTCTATGTTGATGACCTGTTGACAGGAGCAGATAGCGTCGAAGAATTGTGCTTGTTGCATCGAGACTTGATAGCAATTCTTCAAAAGTTTGGATTTCCTCTCACAAAATGGTCGTCCAATTGTAAACAACTCGCAGCACAACCAGCTAGAAACGATATAGTTATTGGTCATCAAGAGGACACAAAAACATTGGGATTAATTTGGAATCCAATGAATGACAGCTTTAGATATTCCATGAACTGTCCAGTAGAAGTTCAACAGACCAAAAGATCCGTTTTGTCATTTGTAGCAAGGTTATACGACCCCTTAGGTTTGTTAAGTCCGATCGTAACTCGTGCGAAGGTCCTTTTACAGGAAATGTGGTTGCACAAACTTGGGTGGGATGACCAATTGCCTGTTCAAATGAGGCAAGAATTTGAGGCAGTAACTAGCTGTTTCTCAAATCTAAACTCGTTGCATATACCTCGTTACGTTGGCACACTTAAATCGAAAGGATGTCAAATCCATGGATTTGCTGATGCCTCAACGAGAGCTTACGGTTGTTGTTTATACGTAAGAATGCAAACAGATAAGGGTATCACTACCAGGCTGCTAGTCGCTAAATCTAAGGTAGCGCCCTTGAAAACAAAATCTGTTCCGCGGCTGGAGTTGTGTGCTGCAGGAATTGTTAGCTACCTTATGGGATGCGGTAAGGAAAGTACTTGATTGTCCTATTAATCAAGTCACATTTTGGTCAGACTCTGAGGTGGTGCTTCATTGGCTGCGAATGCATTCATCCAGCTTGAACACATTCGTTGCTAATCGCGTTGCAACCATCCAAGAGTTGACAACTAATGTATCTTGGCGTCATGTACCAACGAAAGACAACCCAGCAGATATTGTATCTCGGGGATGTTCAGTTGAGGAGCTTAAAACATCATTGTGGTTTTGCGGACCAGGATTTTTAAAGCTCTCTGACACATTGTGGCCAGCCAACCCACAAATCACCCTATCAAAGGAGTTAGAGCTGCTAGAGAAGCGTAGAACTGCAATTACTATGATCGCGGTCGATGAGGTAGCAAATCCTATCGTACATCTTATTGAGTCAACGTCATCATCAAAAGATCGCTCTCTCGCTGCTCGCTGTTAGATGCGCATAGGTGCGCTCTCTACTGTGCAAGCTGCGCTTGCGTTCATGTTAAATTTAATAAATTCAGTACAAAATTGAACACCGGTGCCAGCACTTCGTTCGTGCTTATTTCAGAGAGACCGCAAGTTGCTGTCTACATTTTTTTAAAGATATATACACTGGCCCATCGAAGGACCAGACTCCTTTTGGAAGGACACCCTTTATTAAAGCTCGCACCTTACCAATAAAATATCTATTTTATAATAAAAACGAAATATGTATGAAAAACAAAAAAAAAAAAAAAACAAAACATTGAAGGGGCTTTGAACCTCCGCTACTCTAACATAACTCGCGTCGCGTTTATCACCCACGCTATTGCTTTGCTTGACTAAATGGTAGCTAAAATATAATAACGTAATAACAGAGCATCATCTGACAAAACTACAGTAACAGCTAGAAAATCAAGAAATCAATCGCAATTCTTAGAATATCAAAAAAGGCGCGCTTTTGTCTATACGCATAGAATAAACAATGAGTTTGTGCACATGTATTAGAAAATCGCGCTGATCTGCTGCTAGCTTGGAACCGGTATCCAAAATATACAAAAATCAAAATTGTATAAAATTGATTTGAAGATTGATTCTAAAGATGTACTAGATATAAACGGCAATAGCTATCGATGATTTTTTTAAAATTATAATGGGATCAACGTTTGGGCTATGAATGAGTATTCTGCAATCGGTATCGCCCGACTGCAACGTTCTTACTTGTTATACCCTGAACCCATTGAAAATGGGAATTCAGGGTATAATGGTTTTGTTGAAATGTATGTAACAGGCAGAAGGAGGCGTGGCAGACCCCATAAAGTATATATATTCTTGATCAGGGCGACGAACTGAGTCGATTTAGCCCTGTCCGTCTGTCTGTCCGTCTGTCCGTATGTTTGAACGCGTCGATTTCAGAAGATATAGAAGCTAGAGACTTCAACTTTTTTTTAAAATGCTCGTATATAGCACGCGGATATCGAGTTTATCACTAAAAATCGATAACTCATCCCGTTATTTTTTTATCGATCAAAAACCTTATCGAAATGCAGTTATAAAATTATATCTCCTACATCTTTAGAGCTAGAGTATCCAAATTTTAAATGTAGATTGATATGTACGTTATAGAATTTCGATTTTTGTTCAATTTCACCCCCCACCCTTATATCCACCCCCTCACCCATAAGTTTGTAAAAGGCGTATTTCAAATACTAGAGACTTGAGCTTTGGCAATTATACGCATAGTAATGATAAAACCACAATCTGAAAGTTTCATGGAGAACGTACGTCCAGAAAAAAAGTTATTAAACAATTAAGTTCCCATAGTAAGCCCACACTGCAGCCCATGCGTGCGCGCCTATGGGTGTCTATGTATGTGTGTTTGCGTGTGTATGTGTGTGTTTGTGTAAGCAGAGAGACGCTAAAAATGATTGAAATGGCTGTTGCTTGAAGGGTTCAGGGGATCTCGTAGTCGAGCACTCTCGACTAGAGTTTTCTTACTTGTTATATTTGCATATTTATATATTTGCATATTTATGCTTTGTTTGTTGAGATTTCCAGACAACCGCTTTTTATACCCTGAACCCATTGAAAATGGGAAATCAGGGTATAATGGTTTTGTTGAAATGTATGTAACAGGCAGAAGGAGGCGTGGCAGACCCCACAAAGTATATTTATTCTTGATCAGGGCGACGAACTGAGTCGATTTAGCCCTGTCCGTCTGTCTGTCCGTCTGTCCGTCTGTCCGTCCGTCCGTCTGTCCGTCTGTCCGTATGTTTGAACGCGTCGATTTCCGAAGATATAGAAGCTAGAGACTTCAACTTTTTTTTAAAAAATGCTCGTATATAGCACGCGGATATCGAGTTTAACACTAAAAATCGATAACTCATCCCGTTATTTTTTTATCGATCAAAAACCTTATCGAAAACCAGTTATAAAATTATATCTCCTACACCTTTAGAGCTAGAGTATCCAAATTTTAAATGTAGATTGATATGTACGTTATAGAATTTCGATTTTTGTTCAATTTCACCCCCCACCCCTATATCCACCCCCTCACCCACAAGTTTGTAAAAGGCGTATTTCAAATACTAGAGACGCGTTCAAACATACGGACAGACGGACAGACGGACCGACGGACAGACGGACAGACAGACGGACAGGGCTAAATCGACTGTCGTCGCCCTGATCAAGAATATATATACTTTATGGGGTGTGCCACGCCTCCTTCTGCCTGTTACAGACATTTCAACAAAAACATTATACCCTGACTTCCCATTTTCAATGGGTTCAGGGTATAAAAATAGACAACATAACGTCTACTGCACATCATCACCAGACCCTAGGGACAATAGAACGAAGTCATCATTCAATGAATACGTTCGTTCATACATCTCTACAGACAAACTGATTGGGATGTTTGGATACAATATTTTACATATTGTTTTAACACTACTCCATCAGCAACACATGAATATTGTCCATACGAACTAGTCTTTGGTAGACTACCAAGACCTTTCGTAAACTTTTATAAAAATGATATAGTAAATCCACTATATAATTTAGACGACTATTCTAAGGAAATAAAATTTAGATTAGAAGTTGCATACAAAAGAACAAGAGTTATGTTAGAAAAAGCCATGGCTCTAAGGAAATTAGAATATGATAGAAATGCTAAGAATCTTGATTTAGATGTAGGAGATAAGGTACTAATAAGAAACGAAACAGGACATAAATTAGACCCAGCAAATATAGGACCATTTAAAAATTGATGATAATGATAATGTTTTCATTAAGGATAGTAAGAATAAGAAACAAAAAGTACATAAGGATAGGCTAAAAAAAATTCCATAATTAAAAAAAAAATAAAACAAATTAATAAAATCGGTCTGATCAACCAAACATAATATTAAAACAAGTAAGAAAGCTCTAGTCGAGACTGCTCGACTACGAGATCCCCTGAACCCTTCAAGCAACAGCCATTTCAATAATTTTTAGCGTCTCTCTGCTCACACAAACACACACATACACACGCAAACACACATACATAGACACACATAGGCGCACACGCATGGGCTGCAGTGTGGGCTTACTATGGGAACTTAATTGTTTAATAACTTTTTTTCTGGACGTACGTTCTCCATGAAACTTTCAGATTGTGGTTTTATCATTACTATGCGTATAATTGCCAAATCTCAAGTCTCTAGTATTTGAAATACGCCTTTTAAAAACTTATGGGTGACGGGGTGGATATAAGGGTGGGGGGTGAAATTGAACAAAAATCGAAATTCTATAACGTACATATCAATCTACATTTAAAATTTGGATACTCTAGCTCTAAAGATGTAGGAGATATAATTTTATAACTGCATTTCGATAAGGTTTTTGATCGATAAAAAAATAATGGGACGAGTTATCGATTTTTGGTGATAAACTCGATATGCGCGCTGTATATACGGTCATTTTAAAAAAAAGTGCAAGTCTCTAGCTCTTATATCTTCTGAAATCGACGCGTTCATACATACGCACGGACGGACGGACGGACGGACGGACAGACGGACAGGGCTAAATCGACTCAGTTCGTCGCCCTGATCAAGAATATATATACTTTGTGGGGTCTGCCACGCCTCCTTCTCCCTGTTACATACTTTTAACAAAACCATTATACCCTGATTTCCCATTTTCAATGGGTTCAGGGTATAAAAACAAGTAAGAAAGCTCTAGTCGAGACTGTTCGACTACGAGATCCCTGAACCCTTCGAGCAACAGCCATTTCAATTTTTTTTAGTGTCTCTCTGCTTACACAAACACACACATACACACGCAAACACACATACATAGACACCCATAGGCGCGCACGAATGGGCTGCAGTATGGGCTTACTATGGGAACTTAATTGTTTAATAACTTTTTTTCTGGACATACGTTCTTCATGAAACTTTCAGATTATGGTTTTATCATTACTATGCGTATATTTGCCAAAGCTCAAGTCTCTAGTATTTGAAATACGCCTTTTACAAACTTATGGGTGAGGGGGTGGATATAAGGGTGGGGGAGAAATTGAACAAAAATCGAAATTCTAAAACATACATATCAATCTACATTTAAAATTTGGATACTCTAGCTCTAAAGATGTAGGAGATATAATTTTATAACTGCATTTCGATAAGGTTTTTGATCGATAAAAAAATAATGGGACGAGTTATCGATTTTTGGTGATAAACTCGATATGCGCGCTGTATATACGGTCATTTTAAAAAAAGTTGAAGTCTCTAGCTCTTATATCTTCTGAAATCGACGCGTTCATACATACGCACGGACGGACGGACGGACGGACGGACAGACGGACAGGGCTAAATCGACTCAGTTCGTCGCCCTGATCAAGAATATATATACTTTGTGGGGTCTGCCACGCCTCCTTCTGCCTGTTACATACATTTCAACAATAACATTATACCCTGATTTCCCATTTTCAATGGGTTCAGGGTATAACAAATAAGAACGTTGCAGACGGGCGATACCGATTGCAGAATACTCATTCACAGCCCAAACGTTGATCCCATTATAATTAATTGGCTCACGCATATAAATATCGCAATTTGATACTACAAATGCGGATTGCCACGCCCCTAGTAGCCGTAGACGCCTCATTTTTGACCTGTTCTTAGAACGAGCTTACGGTAACGTACATGCCAAATTTGAATGCTAACGCTTCAAAAATGTGAGAATTACAGGGTATTTTTTGATTTGCCACGCCCCCAATGGGCGTAGATGTATCCGCCATAGCTTGATGGACTTGGGTGGTCGACGCGGACCTACATAGCAAATTTCAGCTTTATAGCTCTTCAACTAATATGGTTTCTGGTATATCGGAAAATTCATTTTGCGATTTGCCACGCCCCTAGTGGGCGGATCAGGAATATTTTAACATTTTTTAAATCGGAGTTATACACGAGTATGTGTTCCAAATTTCAAGACTCTAGCTTCAATAGCGGGGAAATGAACTGCGTTTATACGGACAGACGGACAGACGGACGGACGGACAGACGGACAGACGGACGGACAGCAAGACAGACATTGCACAAAAACCAATATACTAATTCACGTCGTGAATGAGTATAAAAAACACTTTTTAAAATAACTCCATAGAATTACGTTATTTTTCTTCAAGGAGGGGGATGTAGCATGTTCCATATTATCGAGTGAACACTGTACTCAGTGAAACACTTTAAAATATTATTAATATATTGTATCACTTTGTTACAATATTTATGCACATAACATTCAAGTGCAAAGACCTTTAAGTACATTGCTGACTAGGCAGATCTTACAGCGGAAGACTCCGTCGCAATAAGTAATATGATACATCCTCGCTCACCCGCTGCGGCGGCATACATTAAAACATATTTTTATGTAAACATTATATACATACATATACACTTTTATATGCATATACATTTATGCATTTATACATTAATACACATAAACATTTTTACACATATAAACATATATACATAAGTGGACCGCTGCTTTGCCGGCGTAACTGGCAGCGCAGCCAACCGATTTTAGCTACTGTACGTGACAATTGTTTTAGAATTAAGAAAATTGATTCAATAAAAGACATTGCTATAATACACTACATGTGAGGCAGTATCTGTTTTTATTTCTAGCAAGATTTCAGCCAATGTTTTTATATCGAAGCTTAGTTTTGCAACTCCGCGAGAAATTGCTTCATTTAAGATTAATGTGCCGATGGAATATTTCACCACCATATGTGACCATAAATTCTGGCCACCTCATGTAGTTGTGCATGAATTCAAACCTAAGAATCGCAACAAATCAACTCCTCTTTCCTTGAATACACCTTCGGTGCAATCAATATCAAACATTATACCAAACAAGTAAGAACGTTGCCGTCGGGCGATACCGATTGCAGAATACTCATTCATAGCCCAAACGTTGATCCCATTATAATTTTAAAAAAATCATCGATAGCTATTGCCGTTTATATCTAGTACATCTTTAGAATCAATCTTCAAATCAATTTTATACAATTTTGATTTTTGTATATTTTGGATACCGGTTCCAAGCTAGCAGCAGATCAGCGCGATTTTCTAATACATGTGCACAAACTCATTGTTTATTCTATGCGTATAGACAAAAGCGCGCCCTTTTTTGATATTCTAAGAATTGCGATTGATTTCTTGATTTTCTAGCTGTTACTGTAGTTTTGTCAGATGATGCTCTGTTATTACGTTATTATATTTTAGCTACCATTTAGTCAAGCAAAGCAATAGCGTGGGTGATAAACGCGACGCGAGTTATGTTAGAGTAGCGGAGGTTCAAAGCCCCTTCAATGTTTTGTTTTTTTTTTTTTTTTTTCATACATATTTCGTTTTATTATAAAATAGATATTTTATTGGGAAGGTGCGAGCTTTAATAAAGGGTACTTAATACTTTTCATTTTCTTAATCGAACAATTTTATAAGTTTAAATTTGTTTCTTCTTAAATAGCCCTCATAGCATATACGCATATATGTATGTATATAATGTATATACATATATACATACAGATACACATAAGTCTGCACGCATAGCATTAAGCATTCCAGCCTTCTTACACACGCGCTCACTTTTATGTGTGTATGTGCGTGTGTATATACACATAAATGCGTACTCTGGCGTGTTCTAAGAATCTCAAATGCGACTGATTTGTTTTTGCATTGTTCTTGAAGTTTTTAACCGCTACTCTGGCTTTTCTAACAAGAATGTCATTTCTTTTTTTTTTTTTTTGTTCAAAGCAGGCGGTAGCGCTGTCGGTAGAGGCGCTGGTTAAATTCGTTTTAGTTATTTTGACAAACATGCTATTTGGCTTGGGTGCAAGTTCAAATCCCGCGGGAAACTATTTTTTGTAAATTGCAAATTTTTGTTATTTTAGCTTCTTTTATATTTTTTTAATTTTATAAAAATGTTTACTTCCGTGTTATCAATGCCTATTAAGCCTATTTGTATATACATGTACATACATAGATGGCTCAAGCATATAAATATCGCAATTTGATACTACAAATGCGGATTGCCACGCCCCTAGTGGCCGTAGACGCCTCATTTTTGGCCTGTTCTTAGAACGAGCTAACGGTAACGTACATGCCAAATTTGAATGCTTACGCTCCAAAAATGTGAAAATTACAGGGTATTTTTCGATATGCCACGCCCCCAAAGAGGCGTAACGATTATTTTTGGGACATCGATAGAGGATGTTACCAGTAACTCAACTATCCAAATTTGAAGCATCTAGCTCTTAAACTGTAGGAGATATAAGCTTTTGCGGTTTGCCACGCCCCCTTTGGGCGGACATATATCCATCATAGCTCGTTGGACGTAGGTTGTCACCCCGCGTATATATACCAAATTTCAGCTTTATGACTTCCGGAGATACAGTTTTATCGGATATGCCACGCCCCTAATGGGCGTAGATATATCCGCCATAGCTTGACAGACTTGGGAGGTCGACGCGGACCTACATACAAAATTTCAGCTTTCTAGCTCTTCAACTAACATGGTTTCTGGTATATCGGAAAATGCATTTTCCGATTTGCCACGCCCCTAGTGGGCGGATCGGGAAAATTTTAACACTTTATAAATCGGAGTTATACACGAGTATGTTTTCCAAATTTCAAGTCTCTAGCTTCAATAGCGGCGAAATGAACTGCGTTCATACGGACAGACGGACAGCAAGACGGACATTGCACAAAACCAATATACTAATTCACTTCGTGAATGAGTATAATAACTTATAAAAAAAGCAAGTACAAATAAATTGTTCAAATCCAAAAGCTGGATTGGCCAATTGTTGGCAAAATTAAGAAATACTTCTGTGATTTGCAAAGTAATGGGGTGAAAGACCTTCCCATAACATAATAATACAATAAATAAAAACATAATTTCTAGCAAGCGCTAGACAATTCTATAACATAAACAAGTAAGAAAGCTCTAGTCGAGACTGCTCGACTACGAGATACCCTGAACCCTCCGAGCAACAGCCATTTCAATAATTTTTAGTGTCATTCAGCTTAAACAAACACACACACACGCAAACATATACATAGACACCCATAGGCACGCACGCATTAACAGGCATGGGCTGCAGTGTGGGCTTACTATGGGAACTTAATTGTTCAATAACTTTTTTTCTGGACGTACGTTCTCCATGAAACTTTCAGAATGTGGTTTTATCATTACTATGCGTATATTTGCCAAAGCTCAAGTCTCTAGTATTTGAAATACGCCTTTTACAGAGATGATGGGTAAGGGGGTGGATATAGGGGTGGGGGGTGAATTTGAACAAAAATCGAAATTCTATAACGTACATATCAAGTCTACATTTAAAATTTGGAGACTCTAGCTCTAAAGATGTAGGAGATATAATTTTATAACTGCATTTCGATAAGGTTTTTGATCGATAAAAAAATAACGGGATGAGTTATCGATTTTTAGTGATAAACTCGATATCCGCGTGCTATATACGAGCATTTTAAAAAAAAGTTGAAGTCTCTAGCTTCTATATCTTCTGAAATCGACGCGTTCAAACATACGGACAGACGGACAGACGGACGACGGACGGACGGACAGACGGACAGACGGACAGACAGACGGACAGGGCTAAATCGACTCAGTTCGTCGCCCTGATCAAGAATATATATACTTTATGGGGTCTGCCACGCCTCCTTCTGCCTGTTACATACATTTCAACAAAAACATTATACCCTGATTTCCCATTTTCAATGGGTTCAGGGTATAAAAAAAAAAAAAAGTATTTAAATACATACATATAACAAAATTAACAAGTAAGAAAACTCTAGTCGAGAGTGCTCGACTACGAGATACCCTGAACCCTTCAAGCAACAGCCATTTCAATCATTTTTAGCGTCTCTCAGCTTACACAAACACACACATACACACGCAAACACACATACATAGACACCCATAGGCGCGCACGCATTAACAGGCATGGGCTGCAGTGTGGGCTTACTATGGGAACTTAATTGTTTAATAACTTTTTTTTGGACGTACGTTCTCCATGAAACTTTCAGATTGTGGTTTTATCATTACTATGCGTATATTTGCCAAAGCTCAAGTCTCTAGTATTTGAAATACGCCTTTTACAAACTTATGGGTGAGGGGGTGGATATAGGGGTGGGGGGTGAAATTGAACAAAAATCGAAATTCTATAACGTACATATCAATCTACATTTAAAATTTGGATACTCTAGCTCTAAAGATGTAGGAGATATAATTTTATAACTGCATTTCGATAAGGTTTTTGATCGATAAAAAAATAACGGGATGAGTTATCGATTTTTAGTGATAAACTCGATATGCGCGTGCTATATACGAGCATTTTAAAAAAAAGTTGAAGTCTCTAGCTTCTATATCTTCTGAAATCGACGCGTTCATACATACGGACAGACGGACAGACGGACAGACGGACAGACGGACAGACGGACAGACGGACAGACGGACAGGGCTAAATCGACTCAGTTCGTCGCCCTGATCAAGAATATATATACTTTATGGGGTCTGCCACGCCTCCTTCTGCCTGTTACATACTTTTCAACAAAACCATTATACCCTGATTTCCCATTTTCAATGGGTTCAGGGTATAAAAAAACAAAAAAAGAAACAAAATAAAAATAACAAAAATAACAAGTAAGAAAACTCTAGTCGAGAGTGCTCGACTACGAGATCCCCTGAACCCTTCAAGCAACAGCCATTTCAATCATTTTTAGCGTCTCTCTGCTTACACAAACACACACATACACACGCAAACACACATACATAGACACCCATAGGCGCGCACGCATGGGCTGCAGTGTGGGCTTACTATGGGAACTTAATTGTTTAATAACTTTTTTTCTGGACGTACGTTCTCCATGAAACTTTCAGATTGTGGTTTTATCATTACTATGCGTATAATTGCCAAAGCTCAAGTCTCTAGTATTTGAAATACGCCTTTTACAAACTTATGGGTGAGGGGGTGGATATAAGGGGTGGGGGGTGAAATTGAACAAAAATCGAAATTCTATAACGTACATATCAATCTACATTTAAAATTTGGATACTCTAGCTCTAAAGATGTAGGAGATATAATTCTATAACTGCATTTCGATAAGGTTTTTGATCGATAAAAAAATAACGGGATGAGTTATCGATTTTTTGTGATAAACTCGATATGCGCGCTGTATATACGGTCATTTTAAAAAAAAGTTCAAGTCTCTAGCTCCTATATCTTCGGAAATCGACGCGTTCATACATACGGACGGACGGACGGACGGACGGACGGACGGACGGACGGACGGACGGACGGACGGACAGACAGACGGACAGGGCTAAATCAACTTCGTCTCGTCGCCCTGATCAAGAATATATATACTTTGTGGGGTCTGCCACGCCTCCTTCTCCCTGTTACATACTTTTAACAAAACCATTATACCCTGATTTCCCATTTTCAATGGGTTCAGGGTATAAAAATACTTATAGTGACATTCAGTATAGAAAAGGTGAAAATTTGACCTTTACTAGTACAATCAAACATAAAATAATAACAAAACATGAGGACCCCATCTATAAATACCCTTATAGGCACCCTCAAATTCTTGACCAAGAAGTCAACAAACAAATTAATGAAATGTTAGAACAGGGAATCATTAGAAAATCTAATTCACCCTACTGTTCACCCATATGGATCGTACCTCAAAAAGAGGACGCTTCCAAAAAAAAAAAATATCGTTTAGTCATTGACTATCGTGGACTTAATGAAGTCACAATAGATGATAAATATCCAATACCCGTCATGGACGAAATCCTAGATAAACTTGGCAAATGCCAATATTTTACCACTATTGATCTAGCAAAGGGCTTCCATCAAATTCAAATGGACCCTCAATCAATCGCAAAAACTGCATTCTCAACAAAACAAGGGTATTATGAATTCACTCGCATGCCTTTCGGGTTAAAAAACGCCCCTGCAACCTTCCAAAGATGTATGAATAACCTTTTAGAAGACTTAATCTTCAAAGACTGTCTAGTTTACCTCGATGACATAATCATATTCTCAACTTCACTAGATGAACACTTAACTTCCATAAAAAAGGTATTCGACAGATTACGCAAAGCCAACTTAAAACTCCAATTAGACAAATGCGAATTTCTAAAAAAGGAAACACAATTCCTAGGACATATAATAACAACAGAAGGAATCAAACCTAATCCCGATAAAGTAGCAGCTATAATAAATTTTCCAATTCCCATGACACCTAAAGAAATTAAATCTTTTCTAGGTCTTTGCGGATTTTACCGCAAGTTTATTCCAAATTTTGCCAAAATAGCAAAACCACTGACTCTAGGATTGAAAAAGGAATCCAAAATTGATATAACTAACCAAGATTTCATCTCAGCCTTCGAGAAAATGAAAGTACTTATAACAAATGACCCAATACTAATCTATCCAGATTTCAACAAAACTTTCTCTCTAACCACAGACGCAAGTAATGTGGCTATAGGAGCAGTCCTCTCACAGGACCACAAAGCAATCTGTTTCGCAAGTAGAACTTTAAATGATCACGAACTTAATTATTCAGCAATAGAAAAAGAACTATTAGCCATCGTATGGGCTACCAAATATTTTAGACCATATCTCTTCGGTCGAAAATTCCAAATCCTTAGCGATCATAAGCCACTAGTATGGTTACACAATATTAAAGAACCAAACATGAAATTACAAAGATGGAAGATTAAATTAAACGAATACGACTATACTATTAAATATCTACCAGGAAAAGAAAACCACGTAGCAGATGCCCTCTCTAGAATTAAACTAGAAGAAAATCTTTTAGGAGAAGAAATTAACAGTTACATACATAAAACAAAAATAAAAATAACATACATAGAAATGACAGATACATTTGCCAAAAACATAATTAAAGAATATCTTAGTTTAAAAAATAATGCCTTATACTTTCATCACTTCTCAGACTTCCCAATATTCCAAAAAGCTTACGCTGAAATTATAAACCCCGATAGTAAAACGAAAACATTAAGAACTTCAACAAAATTACAAGATATCCTCACTTTTGCAGAATTTAAAGAAATAATCCTTTCAAATCATAAGAAATTACTCCACCCCGGTATTACAAAAACGACCAACTGGTTTAGAGAAAAATATTACTTTCCAGACTACCAAAATCTAATACAAAACATCATTAACGAGTGCGAAATCTGCAATCTATCTAAAACTGAAAATAGAAACACAAAACTGACCTTTGAAATCACCCCAGAAGTATACAATCCCAGAGACAGATACGTCATGGACTTTTATTTAATTGACAACAAACAATTTTTATCTTGCATTGACATATATTCGAAATTCGGAAACTTAGTAGAAATAAACAGTCGTGATTGGCTCGAAACCAAAAGAGCAATCATAAAAATTTTCAATGACATGGGAAAGCCCATCGAAATAAAAGCAGACAAAGATTCAGCATTTATATGCGCAGCTCTCCAAGCTTGGCTACAATCCGAAAAGGTAAAAATCAATATCACCACTAGCAAAAACGGTATTTCAGACATAGAAAGATTCCACCGAACGATTAACGAAAAACTTAGAATTATTAATACAGAATCCGACATAGAAAGCAAACAGACGAAATTCGAAACCATTCTATACATCTATAACCATAAGACAAAACACTTGACAACGAACAGAACCCCAGCAGACATATTTATATACGCAGGTACACCCGAATATGACACACAAGCAAACAAGATAAACCAAATCAAAAATCTCAACAAAAACCGAATCGACTTCGAAATAGACACAGACTACAAACACGCTCCACTAGTTAAAACTAAAACGACGACACCATTTAAGAAAACAGGACAAATAACACAAACTGACGAAAAACATTACGTAGAAACTAATAGAGGACGACAAACCACACATTACAAATCAAAATTCAAACGAAAGAAAAAGACTAACGAAAGTAAATACGACAATTAATTTCAGAAATCACCATATTACTATTATCAGTTTTATCAATGGCATCTCCCATCCTCAATCAAAGCATCGAAATCAACCCAATAGAAGCACCGAATGGCTACTTAATTTTCAAAACAGAAACCATGAACTTGCCATCTGACTACGAATATCATTACCTAACAGTAAATTTAACAAAAATACAAAATACTTATAACAAGCTACTTAAAGAGACAGAATCGTTTAAAGACATTACGCATATAAAATACTTAATTGACAAATTAAATCGCCAAATGAATGGCATACAAATTATTAAAAGAAACAAAAGAGGTTTAATAAATGCAATAGGAACAGTAAACAAATACCTTTTTGGCACTTTAGACCAAACTGACGAAGAAGAATTAGAACAAAAAATTAACAATTTAACACAAAACAATGACTTAAGCTACTTAATAAACGCAGTAAACAAAAACATAGAATTGCTCAATAATTTAACCACTTCACAAGAGGCGGACAAGAAACTAGATTATCTGATATTCAATATAGAGCATTTCACAGAATACATAGAAGATATTGAATTAGGCATGCAATTAACAAGACTAGGTATTTTCAACCCCAAACTTTTACAGCATCAGCATATGTTAAATATAAATTCTGAAAAAATTTTAAACATAAAGACTTCTACTTGGTTTAGATCAGACACAAACGAAATATTCATAATTTCGCATGTACCGAAAAAAATAAGCAAAATACCACTTTATAAGATCTTACCATACCCAGATAATCAAAATAATACATTAATAGAAAATACTTTTGAGACACTACATCTTAAATAATAAAGCATATATAAAAACCACAAAGAAACAAGAAACAAATGAATGTATAAGTAGCATAATAACTCAAAAATCAGCAGAATGTAAATACACCAAAACATTTAAAACATACCAAATCAACTATATAGAACCAAACATTATTGTAACCTGGAACTACCCAAAAACAGAAATCATTCAAAACTGTAATAAAAATAACATTAATATTCAGGGTAATAATATAATTAAAATATATGATTGTAGTCTTCAAATAAATAACATCTTAATTGTAAACACACTTTCTGACTACACACAAACTATCTATGTAACAAATAATATCACAATAAGTAAGAAAGCTCTAGTCGAGACTGCTCGACTACGAGATACCCTGACCCTCCGAGCAACAGCCATTTCAATAATTTTTAGTGTCATTCAGCTTAAACAAACACACACACACACGCAAACATATACATAGACACCCATAGGCACGCACGCATTAACAGGCATGGGCTGCAGTGTGGGCTTACTATGGGAACTTAATTGTTCAATAACTTTTTTTGTGGACGTACGTTCTTCATGAAACTTTCAGTGGTTTTATCATTACTATGCGTATATTTGCCAAAGCTCAAGTCTCTAGTATTTGAAATACGCCTTTTACAGAGATGAGGGTAAGGGGGTGGAGATAGGGGTGGGGGGTGAATTATAACAAAAACCGAAATTCTATCACGTGCAGTCGAGTCTACATTTAAAATTTGGAGACTTTAGCTCTAAAGGTGTAGAAGATATAATTTTATAACTGGTTTTCGATAAGGTTTTTGATCGATAAAAAAAGAACGGGATGAGTTATCGATTTTTAGTGATAAGCTCGATATGCGCGCGCTATATACGAGCATTTTAAAAAAAAGTTGAAGTCTCTAGCTTCTATATCTTCAGAAATCGACGCGTTCATACATACGGACAGACGGACAGACGGACAGACGGACATGGCTAAATCGATTCAGTTTGTCGCCCTGATCAAGAATATATATACTTTGTGGGGTCTGCCACGCCTCCTTCTCCCTGTTACATACTTTTAACAAAACCATTATACCCTGATTTCCCATTTTCAATGGGTTCAGGGTATAAAAACAGAACCAATATCATTACTACAAACAAAGCAAATAATTTTAGAAAATACTAAATATAATAAGACATTCAATATTATAACCACTACAACTTTTATAATTACTATTATAAGTCTAATACTATTTGTAATCATTAAATTTAAGACAATATCTAAGAAAATTATCATAAGACATGAAACAGCCATAACAGCAAGTAATTCAACACCAGAAGAGCAACCACTCCCCGAAACTCATGCACCATTAGAAACCATACCACAATTGTACCCTACATTTTTTTTTTTTTTCCTTAAGGATAATTGACAAACATAGAGTCAACTAAAAATTAAAAAAGCCTAACAAAGTACAGAGAATATCACTAGTAGCACCGACCCGATGGGGGTGTTTTATTTGCCAGTCCGGCCAGCTATGCCCACTTTTCACACAGTGCTACTAGTGAAGCTATGAAAAAAAAGGTGTTAGTAAGAAAACTTAAACAACATATTAAAGGCATATATATTAACTATATAAAATTAAAAATAAAAGAATAAAAAAAAAAAACAAATAAATAAACAATAATAATAATAATAAATAAAAAACAAAAAAGAAAAAAAATTTAATAATTACAAAAAAAAAAAGAATAAAAAAAGAGAAAAGAAAAAAAAAATTTAGAAAGATTTAGTACAGAAAAAGGAAAATGAAGATATTAAAAGAAGTTGCGAAAGAGAAAATACAGATAATGAGAAATCAAAAAAGAAAAGTGTAAAATGGGCATTGTGCGTGAATTCCCTGAGATAAGCCGATAGAGTAGATTTAAGTTTAGGAAGAGAGAGTTCTAAGGGAAAAACGTGATAGTATTTGTTAAAATTCGCACAAAGGACATAAAACGCGCTGTGCAAAGAATAATCCCTAGTGCAGACTGGTAAGTGGAGAGGCCGATAGTGTCTAGTTGTTCGGGACGGAACCGAAAAACTTAGACGACCCAACAGAGAGGCTGAATCAATGTCACCACTAATCAATTTATGCAAAAAAAAACAATTCCTAGAATTGTCCTGCGATTGGTTAGTGATGGAAGGTCAATCAGCTGGAGCCTACTATGATATGACGGTAAACGTACATTACTGTCCCATCTAAGGTCTCTTAAGGCAAAGAGAAGAAACTGTTTTTGGACCGATTCAATACGATCCTGATACAGTTTATGCTGAGGAGACCATACAACAGAGCAGTACTCTAAGATAGGACGCACAAGCGAAGTAAATAATCGCTTGGTGGTAAAAGGGTCTTTAAATTCCTTAGACCACCGTTTAATAAAGCCAAGCACACTTTTGGCTTCATTAACGATGGTAGAAATATGGAGATTGAAGTTAAGTTTACAGTCAAAGAGCACACCAAGATCTTTGACTGTATAGATGCGACTTAGGGAAATGTTGCTAATTTTATAATCAGCAATTAGGGGAACGGTACGACTGAAGGTCATTGTCATACACTTTGAACAATTTAAGTCCAGCTGGTTTGCCACACACCAAAGTTGAAATGCATTTAGGTCATCTTGAAGGTGATGATGACCATTTGCATTGGAGTAGGGAAGGCAAAGTTTGACATCATCAGCATACATAAATATGGTAGAATGTGAGATACAGCTAGGAAGGTCATTTATGAAAAGGGAAAAGAGCAATGGACCCAAATGGCTACCCTGAGGTACACCAGACGATACAAAGATCTCTTTAGACATAGCTGTTCTCAGCAAGACTCTTTGGGTTCTACCCATTAAGTAGGAAGAAATCCAAGACACAAGTCTAGGTGAAAATCCTAAGCGTTCAAGCTTAAGAATAAGTATGTGATGATGTACAGAGTCAAATGCTTTACTGAAGTCAGTATAAATAACATCAGTTTGCATTTTTTTAGCAAAGCTGTCATTAATGAGCGAAGTAAACTCAAGTAAATTAGAGGATGTTGATCGATTTTGAACAAAACCATGTTGAGATGGTTGAATAATCGATTTGCAAAAATGCTGCAAGGCCGACGTTATTATTTTCTCAAATAACTTCGGAATAGCAGATAGTTTGGCAATGCCTCTATAATTGGAAATATCAGATCTTCCACCTGAGGACAGGCTAATCTCTTTAGGATGGGGAAGTAATATATCCATCAGCACTCACCCACACTTAAACACGTCACCAAAGCCACGATCCCTTTCAAAACTCAATATAAACAAATCGCCCTAGCGACCACTTATAAACAAATCGCCTCAGCAACAATCATCCCATCGAACCCTTCTCGTGGGAAATGCATATTCAGCATATTTAGAAGTCACCAACGATCAGGCCACTCATTTCAATGACCAATCAGGAGCGATCAAGCCAACTACTTCACTAAGAGATCCAAAGTCCAAAGCTTGAAAACCAAAAGCTCTGCATAGCCTAAGCAACGAAAAGCTCCAAGCCAGCCGTATAAAAGACCCCCGAAATTTAGCTAGTGCAGTTCAATTGAAAATCACTTTAACATCCAGTTGTATTCGCAATTAAGAACTTTAAGATAAAATTGTACTCCGTTGTGAAATAAAATATTTTTTTTATAAAACTCTCAACGTAAAACATATTATTATATATATATATATATATACATGTATATATTTATATATATATAATTATACATGTTGTAACGAACCTTCGGTTTATCCCGAGTCTAAGCTGGGCTAGTTTCAGCTGACTGTGGATTCGTTGCCAACAAATTTATTTGTTGAAGCCCCTGCGATAATTAATTAGTCTTTGTGATTTAGGTTTTATAGCGTAATGGTATATTTTCTTAAATAAATAATGAAATGTACACGTCACTTATGTAAATGTAGTTGCTCGCTGGTTCGCTTAGCGACGCACACCTACTGAGCGCTTGTTCAACGCACTCCGGCTGGGAGAGTGTTGTGCTAAACACGCTAGCTCACCGTGAGGATTTGAGAAACGCCAGGATCTGGATCCGTAAACTCTGGCGGTTCGCCAGCTATGCAGATCTCTCCTACTATCTCGCTCACTCACAGCACAACACTAGCTTCGTTCACTCACAAGCACTTCTCTACGCACGGCTACGCGAACTCACCCAGGTGTGCAAGCCTCGCTTACGTTGCCGATATGCACCGATGTCCTGATCGGCGCCTACTGATGATCTGCAAGGATTCCCACTGGATGTCCTTGCTGTTCCCACGATGTCCTTGCTGTTCCCACGATGTCCTTGTTGTCCACATTCCTGGGAGTCCTGATTGCCACTCGCGTTGACTTGATTTCGACACTTTCTTCACTTTCACTTCGTATAATTCCGACGGCAACACTCTCTCGTATCGTTTTTCGACAGCCGTATGGAGCCGTTGGTGGCCTTTTATACCCCAGCCACAGGCCCTGCCTCGTGTGGTAACGGGGCCTGTTCGGCTCTGGAGCGGGGCCTTTCTGCCGTTATGGTCCATAAAAACGGTAAAGTGGCGTGATTTTGGGTGACGCCACTTTCCCGCCAAATACGTGGCAGCCTCCCATTGGCCGAAGTACCGTTGGCGCCCTACGAGTGAAAGTGTCCACTACTATCACTCGGCCCAAACGGCACCTCGGCTAACGGTCCCCGATGATCGTCGTGCGTGCGACGCGAACCCATTGCTGAATCTGTAGGAGCGAAAGAGACCGCCTTTAAAAAGGACTTTGACCCCCTTTCCAGTGCGAGGGTCGCTCCTACAGTATTCGCGTCGCTGTGTGGAGCAACATGTATATGCACGTATATGCATATAAACGCACAGCAAATACATACGTTTATATACATTACTACGTGCATACCCATATTGCTCCTCACACTCCCCTCTTCCTTCGGGAAAACACGAGACCATCGTGTTTGAACTTGGCGCCCGCCTCCGCTGCGCTGCTCCGTTTTGCGTCGCTCCATCCCTCGATGCTCCATTTTGCGCTGATCGCTGCTGTTAACGCTCTGTTAATGTTAACAGCTGTATTTTTCCCTTACCGCTGGCAATGCTGCACTCTGCCGGTAAGTGAATGGGGCTAATATTTTTATAAGTCTCTACAAAACTTTAATAAAAATATTGTTTTCCAGGTTGGGCATCTTTTCCTCCATGCCCCTTGACCTGATGGCCTGCCGCTGCCAATGCCCACGCCGGGCGCTGCTGCAAAACTCGCCTTTCGGTTTTGCAGCCCCCAGTGGCATTGTCGCACATGCGCACGGCAATGGCCATTTCGCCCATTTGGCGTATGCTGTCCCTCGCCGCTGGAGACGTCTCTCTGCTGATCCCTGTTGCTTCTTGGGCCCTTGGGGATGCTCCGGTGGGGCATCGCAGTCAATACATGCACTGCTGCTATGAGATCGGGCCACAGACGTCGTTCGCAAATGGACACCGGTGTCAGATCTTTGGTGTCGGTGCGCTTGTTGGCCACTCCTCTTTCGCGCACAGCTCCAGCGGAGTCGCTGGCCAGTGCGCGAGGATTCGGTTGCCAAGCTTTACCGACACCTGGCGATCCATGGCCGGTGGAGCCATTCGCGTGGCAGGCGTCTGTAGTCACACTCTCACAGCAAACAGCCACATCTCCGACTGCATGCCCGCGTGCAATATGGGCCGCCGCTGCCTCCGCCCACGCCGGACGCTCCTGCACAACTCACCTGTTGGTTCTGCAGTCTCCGGTGGCTTTGGCACTCGTGCGGCGGCCATCTGCCTCACCATATCCCTCGTCGTTCTCTCCGCTGCCGACGAAGGCGTTCCCTCATGGTTGCTGCAGTGTCTCCGTTGCTGCTGGGACTTCGTTGCGGCACTGCAGACAAATTCTTGGGTTGCTGTTGGGAGTTGGCCACATCGATGTCGTTCGCAACGGTCAATGGTGCCGAACTTAGACGCCGGCTGGCATTTTGCGGCTCACTCCTCATTCGCGCACAGCTCCAGCGAAGCCGCTGGCCAGTGCGCGAGGATCGGCCAGCAAATGCGCCGACGCCCCAGCATGGACAACCGATTGGACTCGTCGCGTGGCAGGCATCAATAGTGAACCGATCTCCCACCGGGCAACCCAAACTTATGGCTGCATGCCGCCCGTCTCCACTCGAACACTTTGTGACATGTGGACGGCGCACTCGAGCGCCGTCGGTCCACTCTGGTATCTCATCCACAAGAGGCCCGGCCCAATGCCCACATGCCCCTTTTATAGCCTATGCTGCCGCGCCGCCGCTGCGTAGGCGGCAGCATAACGGGCTCTATGTGTCCTCTGTTCAGCCCACTCTAGCCTTCCCTGCCTTATGGCTGAATTCCAGGCAGGTTACGGTATCGCCCTGATACCGTTTTTCATGCTCGTTCGTGCTCTATACACAGCCCTGCAGTAGTCAACCCTCTATTTGCAAGCGCTGTCACTGCGTTGCATTGTTGTTGGCTGTTTTAGGTGTCGCTGTGTGTTTTGTTGTTGGCTGTTTTGACTGTCGCTCACACTGGCATCTTCGGGCGTTAGCGATCGCTAAGCAGCCGACGTAGGCCCTTGACCCATGCCTACGCTTGCTTGCTCTCGCTTCTCTGTGTGTGTGTGTGTGCGGCAATTCTTGCCTGGAACGTATGCGGTTTGTTGTTGGTTTTCCGCTTTCGTTAGAAAAATGCATAATTTCGGCTGCGCGCGTTGTTATTGCGCATGTACCGTATATGGGTGCTGCTTGCGTATGCACTGCTTGTTGTTGTTTTAGTGGATTGCGCATGCACTGGCAGCTAAGTTTTAGGTGCAGTGCTGTACACTGCTTGCTGTCGTGCGCGCGCAGTTCAAACCAATTGTTGTTGTGCACCCATATACCGTAAATTTGCCGGTGGCAACTGTGATTTTCCAGTCACAGATGCGACTCGACGACGAAATTATGCATTTTTGAGCAAAATTTTTGTGTGTTTTCTTCTTCTTTTTTTTTTCTTAAATTAGAAGTAATACACCGCTGTGTATTCACTCCCTTTTTTTTCGGAAAAAAAAAAACGAAACAGCTCTATTGCTCACCCGTGTCTCCTCTCCACGGCTTGAGATCCGCCACATGCGCCGTCCTGGTCCGCTTCTCCGCCTCCGACCTGATCCGGCAGATGACTGGCGACACAAAGCTGGCCACTATATATGGGCCTCCATAGCGTGGTGCCAGTTTTGCTGCAAATCCCTCTGCGGCATTAGACAAGTGGCGTTCCTTTGCCCACACCTTGTCGCCTACGGCCGGCTTCCACTGCCGCCTCCGTAGGTTGTAATGCCGCGCCTGATCCTGGTCAGCTCTCTCCAGGTTTCGGCGCACTTTCGTCAGCATCTGTCCATCTGCCTGCGGCTGACTGGTCTTGCAGTGCTGACACAGCTCGCAACGCTGCACGTACGCCCGCGCATCCCGATACATACCGGGCCAGTAGTATCGTGCGGCCACCCGAGCAATTGTTTTTCGGCTCCCAAGGTGGCCAGCGGCGGCTGCATCGTGGCTCTCTTCCAGCACTTGCTTGCGCCGCTCTGTTGGCACACACAGCTTCCATGTGGCCACACTCTTGTGGCCGGCTTGATGCTGGCTGTGCCGGTATAAGTTTCCAGACTTTTCGCTATAATCTGGCCACTTCTGTGGTGTTTTGCGCAGGTTCTGGCGCAGCTTGGTGAGCCAACGACATCCTGTCCCAGTTGGCGTCTCCTTACTAGCGACCAGGCGGCTCACCTCTTTTCCCAGAGGCTGCCATGAGAGCGCATCTGCTACCACGTTCCGTCTGTCCTTCCTGCGTCGAAGATATCGCTGCTTTTTGGTCTTGTTGGTGCCCTTCACTTCCTTATCCACATGAAGCGGTTCTCGACGATCCGAAGTCGCCTCCAATGGCGTCTTGGGACCCGCTTCCATGCTGACAGCAACCATGGATAACTTCGTCTCCAGTTGGCGGCTTGGTTTGGGATTTCTTGGCCCAATTTTCAGCGCCAAGCCACCACACTCCAGTGTGGTGCCCATGCTGGCCAAGAAATCCCAGCCTAGCACCAGATCGTCGATCACTCCTGGCAGAATCAGCAACGGCATCTGTATTTGCTGATTCCCCAGGCTGATCGTCGTCTCCAGCTGCGAGTCCACCTGACTGCAACTGCCGTCCGCCAAGCGTATGCGCCGCCGTGTGGCACGCACCACGCCCACTCCTCCGAGCCTCTCAGCGAGCCTTTCACTGATGAAGCTGCTCGCGGCTCCCGTATCAATCGTGGCTTTCTGCCGTGAGGCTCCAATGGCCACGATCGCCGTCAGCCGGCTGCCTTCGTCCTGAAGACTGCCCATTAATACCGGGGGGCTCCTGGCTGCTGCTCCCGCTCGCCCCTGGATAGCGGGTGCCGCTGCTCGTTTCCCGACTGGCAGCAGCTAGCAGTTCGCACTCCGATGCGCCCACACTGCCAGCAGAAGTCTAGCGCCTTGTTACGGCACGCAAAAGCGCGATGCCCCTCCTGGCCGCACATCCGGCATGCCCAGGCTGGATTTGGGATATGTGTCCTTGCTCCGGCTGCGCCTGTCCTCGGCGCAGGAGAGGGCTTCACCTCCTCATCCATGCGACGACACCCCACGTCGCCTCCAGCGTCGTCCATGGCCATCAACCGCGTCCGGCCAGGCCGTGGCTGTTGCCGCAATCTCTCGCGGTCCCTCTCCAGCTCCTCGAACTCATCTGCCAGGTGCATCAATTCCACTAGATTGTGGAATTGATACGGCCGGGCGTACGCACGGAGATCGGGCAAGCTGTTGTTGTAGATGAGCTTCATCTCGCGGTCTGCTCCATAGCGCAGAGGCCGCATGAGAGTCTGCATCTCCACCATGTAGACCTTGAAGCTCTCATCTACCATTTGCCTCCGGCGTTTGGCGTCATCCTCCAGCTTCTCCAGATAGCCTCTGGGCAGGAAAAACTCCTGAAAGCTGCGCACGAATGTCGCCCACGCCGTCCAGTGCCGATTGTTGGCCACGTACCACTTCAAGGCCATGCCCTTCAGCAGCTCTGGCATCGCCCTCGGGATCATATCCAGATCCAGGCCATATGTGTCCGCCGACCACTCCACCTGCTCCAAGAACTCCAAAGGCTTCGTGGTACCATCAAAACGGAAGCTCCACTCCCGCACTTGTTTGGCCACCTTTGGATATTCCTGAGCGGTGCTGTCGTGTCCTCGTGGCCTGATTTCTGGTTGCGGGGTGGATGTGGCTCTCATCTCACCTTGACGCGTATTTTGGAGTCGCGCCGCAGCGCTTGTGGAGGGCACACACAGCCGTGCCACATGTGCAAGCTCCGACTCCAGCTCATCGTCCCCGACGGCGGTCGTTGCCTCGTCTCTGAGCGAGGCACGGCGTCCATGCAGTCGCCCCAATTCGGCGATCCTCAGTGAGTAAGGAATGCTTCCTTCATTCCTCTCAACCCACTCGCCGAACTGTCTCCGCATGACGTCCAGTGTGCCTGACAAGCTCACTCCGAACTCGTCGCCGTAACGCAGCACTTCATCCTTTTTAAGATTATACACCCACGCTCGCACCATGTTCACAAATATATACTAATTAAACTCTTATCGCAGGGCCCCACGTTGGGCGCCAGTTGTAACGAACCTTCGGTTTATCCCGAGTCTAAGCTGGGCTAGTTTCAGCTGACTGTGGATTCGTTGCCAACAAATTTATTTGTTGAAGCCCCTGCGATAATTAATTAGTCTTTGTGATTTAGGTTTTATAGCGTAATGGTATAAATAAATAATGAAATGTACACGTCACTTATGTAAATGTAGTTGCTCGCTGGTTCGCTTAGCGACGCACACCTACTGAGCGCTTGTTCAACGCACTCCGGCTGGGAGAGTGTTGTGCTAAACACGCTAGCTCACCGTGAGGATTTGAGAAACGCCAGGATCTGGATCCGTAAACTCTGGCGGTTCGCCAGCTATGCAGATCTCTCCTACTATCTCGCTCACTCACAGCACAACACTAGCTTCGTTCACTCACAAGCACTTCTCTACGCACGGCTACGCGAACTCACCCAGGTGTGCAAGCCTCGCTTACGTTGCCGATATGCACCGATGTCCTGATCGGCGCCTACTGATGATCTGCAAGGATTCCCACTGGATGTCCTTGCTGTTCCCACGATGTCCTTGCTGTTCCCACGATGTCCTTGTTGTCCTGATTGCCACTCGCGTTGACTTGATTTCGACACTTTCTTCACTTTCACTTCGTATAATTCCGACGGCAACACTCTCTCGTATCGTTTTTCGACAGCCGTATGGAGCCGCTGGTGGCCTTTTATACCCCAGCCACAGGCCCTGCCTCGTGTGGTAACGGGGCCTGTTCGGCTCTGGAGCGGGGCCTTTCTGCCGTTATGGTCCATAAAAACGGTAAAGTGGCGTGATTTTGGGTGACGCCACTTTCCCGCCAAATACGTGGCAGCCTCCCATTGGCCGAAGTACCGTTGGCGCCCTACGAGTGAAAGTGTCCACTACTATCACTCGGCCCAAACGGCACCTCGGCTAACGGTCCCCGATGATCGTCGTGCGTGCGACGCGAACCCATTGCTGAATCTGTAGGAGCGAAAGAGACCGCCTCTAAAAAGGACTTTGACCCCCCTTTCCAGTGCGAGGGTCGCTCCTACAGTATTCGCGTCGCTGTGTGGAGCAACATGTATATGCACGTATATGCATATAAACGCACAGCAAATACATACGTTTATATACATTACTACGTGCATACCCATATTGCTCCTCACAATGTATATATTTATATATATATAATAAGTTTTACGTTGAGAGTTTACTAAAAAAAAAGATTATTTCACAACGGAATACAATTGTATGCTTAACTTAGAACTCAAGAATAATTTGTGAATGCAACTGGATGTCAAACTGAATTACAACTGGATCGCTTAGGCTACATTTCGGGGATGTTTTATACGTCTGGTTTCGAGCTTTCGTCGGTTGGGATTTGGGCTATACTGAGCTTTCTGGTTTCGAGCTTTCGTCGTTTTCTTTTTTTTTTTTTGCTCAAGCTTTGGACTTTGGATCCGTTGGTGAAGTAGGTGGCTTGATCGCTCCCGATTGGTCATTGCCAAATATGCTGAGAAAAGGGTTTGATGTGTTTCCAAGCGTTAGGGTGTGATTTGTTTATAATGAATGAGTGGACGCTGGGTTGATTGTTTCTAAGCGAACGCTAGGGCGATTTGTTTACGAGTAGTTGCTAGGGCGATTTGTTTACGTTGACTGACGAAGGGGATCGTGGCTTTGGCGATTTGTTTAAGTGTGGGTGAGCGCTAGTGGATATATCATATATATAAATAATAATAATAATAATAATAATAATAATAATAATAATAATAATAATAATAATAATAATAATAATAATAATAATAATAATAATAATAATAATAATTATAATAAAGAGAGATAAGAAAGAGGGCAAAAAAAAATGTAAGTAAGCAGAACAACTGGAGAAGATTAAGCGACCAAAGAAGCAGAGTATTCAGGAATTAAGAATGGAAGGAGGGACAGCCCATAGTTCGGACTTGATAGCGGTAGCACGGGATCTCGGCCTTGAAGACGAAGGCCGCGTGGAGGATCTGAGGAAGAGCTTGCCGTCATTCATCCAGGGCGGCAACTATTCGGTGGAAGTCAAAGGACGACTGGCCGAATGGGAGATACGGTTCTCTTCGGGGGGCGCGACGTCGAGTATGGGCAGCCGCGCGTACCAGAAATCAGAGCCCAATTTGCGGAAGATCCAAGAGAGTGGTTCCATTTCGGCGGCGCCGCTGAGGCTTAGCGTGCCAACGGCGAGCAGCGTGGCTGGGAGCCGGAGGGAGGAAAGGACTCCAGCGCTCTCGCCGCCGCCGGAGAGCCACCCGCCTTGGAATATCGCCGAGAAAGTCAGGAAGTGGGGAATGAAATACGACGGTCGGTCGGATCCCCACGGTTTCATCGAAATCCTGGAGGAGCGAGCCATAACTTATGGGATCGAGCTGGACAGGATGCCGAGGGCGCTGAGCGAGGTGTTGGTAGACAAGGCGGCCAAGTGGTAGTGGGCTAAGAGACGTGCCCTGGATGGAATTCAAGAAAGAGTTCTTGGACTTCTTCTTACCTCCCCAATACCTCGAGCGTTTGGAGGACCAGATTCGAGCGCGCCGGCAGCGGGAGGGCGAACCCTTCAAAGACTACTTGATCAAGCTGTGTCTATTGATGCGTCAGGCTAGATGCAGCCCGGCCCAAGAGTTGAATAGGGCCTACGAGAACGCATCCCCGGAATACAGGCTATACGTACGGAGGCATGATTTTTCATCCCTGACACATCTGAAACAGAAGGCTGCGGAGTTCGAAAACGTGAGGAGTCAACAAAGAGAACGAGGAAGGAAGGCAACGGTGGAGACCGCCTGGCCCAAGCCAGCGGAAGTGCGGCAGAATAATCCCTTCCGCGCGAAGATATCCGATCCCCGGTCTGGAGGACAAGCCGGGCGGCAGAAGGAGACGCCGGCGACGACACCTTCAACGGAGGCAACTAGTCGGATGATGGTTCAGGACGCAGGACCCAGGTCGAGTCGGGTCTGTTATCGATGCGCACAACCTGGACACTTCGCGCGGGAATGTCGTAACGCACCAGTGTTGTTCTGCCGACACTGTGGACAGCGAGGCCGGACTGCGAGGGAGTGTTGCGAACAAGACGGCGCGGGAAACGGCCAGGGGCGCTTTCCAAGAGAGTGGAGCGGCGCCAATTAGATAATGAAGACGAGGAATGGTACCCGCTCCGAGTAAAGGAGTGGAAGATCGTCGCGACGGTGGTGGTCGGGGATCAAAGGATGACCGCCACGATCGACACCGGAGCCGCGCGCAGTTTTGTCAGCGAGGATTGCGTGCGCCAACGGACGATACGAGGCGAGCGTTGCCAGGTGGAGTCGCGAATCAGGCTGGCCAATGGATCAGCGCTGGACGTGACAAAGATGATGAAGACGGATGTGAGTCTGGCTGGGAAAACGGCGGAAGCGAACCTGCTAATAATGCCGACCATGCTGGACCATGTCATCCTCAGCATGGACTCACTACGGTGCGTTGCGGCAACGCGGAGCTGGAGATGAGGATTGTGGACGACGTGGGAGAAGGAGCGTCGCCATCGAGTAAGCAAGGCAGCAGCGGTTTTAGAGAGCAAGGCCAGCTCGCTGAAGGAGATGTGAAGGAGTCGGGCTCAAAGGTGTTGCGAGAGGCCGCGACGCCAAAGGAGGACCGAAGGTCGGCAATCGCGGTGTCGACAGTTGGCGTTCAGAGAGCGTCGAGTCAAGGCACGCCGCCCGACGAGAAAGGAGAAAAGAGGAAATGGAGGAAGAAAAGCAGAGACAAGAGGAAAAGAATATACAAAGGAACGCCGAAGAAGAGACTTGGAGAGAATCTTTCAGCGATAAGGAGGAATGAAGAGAAAAGAGGCGAGACACTGGAGTACAAAAGGGGAGCTGGGCCTCCCGCGAGAGCTGTGAAGCAGAGCGAGGATTTTAGGGGCGGACCCGAGGAGCGGCCGCCGGAGTTTAGATCAGTCGAGTTGGAAAAGGAAGGTGAACCCGGACGCGGCCCACCGACAAGAGAAGCATCAGAAAGCGAGTATGGAGGAAATGAACGATCCGCGCCCAGTAGCAAGGAGTGGCCGGATGAATTGGAGGAAGAACTGCAAGAGTTTCTAGAAGCAGAGCTAGCATCGTTTGAGGACCTCAGAGGCGTGACGCACATCGCTGAGCATAGCATCCAGATGAATGACGACAAGCCTTTGAAGCAAAGGTACTACCCTAAGAATCCGGCTATGCCGAAAGTGATCGATGAACAGGTGGACGAGCTACTTCAAGCTGGGGCGATTGAACCGTCGAAGAGCCCACACAGCGCACCCATAGTCTTGGTCAAGCAAAAGACTGGGGATTGGCGCATGTGCGTAGATTATCGACAGCTCAACGCCCACTCAGTCCCGGATGCGTACCCTGTTCCGCGGAGAAGTTACGACACGCACGATTCATATCCACGCTGGATCTAAAGAGCGGTTACTGGCAGATCCCGATGGCGGCGGATAGTAGGGAGTACACGGCGTTCACTGTGCCAGGCAGAGGACTGTTCCAATGGCGGGAGATGCCGTTCGGTTTGCATTCGGCGGGGGCGACATGGAGCCTCATGCGTTTGCGTATCTAGGCGATATAGTGGTCATCGGAGCGACGAAGGAGCAACACGTGGCCAACCTGAAGGAAGTTTTCCGGCGGTTGCGAGCGGCCAATCTAAGACTCAACAGAAAGAAATGCAGTTTCTTTCGGAAAAAGTTGGCGTACCTTGGCCACGTGATAAGCGGAGAGGGGCTTTGCACGGATCCCACGAAGGTTGAGGCGATTCGGAGCCTCCCATCACCTTCGAGCTTAAAGGAGTTGCGGCAATGCCTAGGAATGGCATCATGGTATAGACGATTCGTGCCGGACTTCGCAGCTCAAGGAAAGTTTGACGACCGCGCCTGTTCTGGCCTGTCCCGACATTTCGGCCAAATTCGTGCTGCAGACCGACGCCAGCGACTACGGCCTCGGTGCAGTGCTGACGCAAGAAGTCGAGGGGCAGGAGCGAGTAATAGCATACGCCAGTCGAAAGTTACTGAAGGCGGAGCTAAACTACTCGGCCACGGAGAAGGAGTGCCTCGCGATCGTGTGGGCGATCCGGAAGATGCGATGTTACCTGGAGGGCTACAGGTTCGACGTTGTCACGGATCACCTCGCGCTGAAATGGCTCAACTCCATAGAAAGTCTCACGGGCCGGATCGCTCGTTGGGCGCTAGAGTTGCAGCAATTTCAATTCGACGTACGCTATCGCCGTGAGAAATTGAATGTGGTGGCCGACGCACTGTCCCGGCATAGACAGTTGCAAGCAGGCCGTGGAAGAAAATCCCCCTTGCGGGTGGATAAAAAGGATGCGTGAAAGGATCGTAAAGGAGCCCGAGAAGTTCCAGGATTACGTGGAGGAGAACGGACAGTTATATCGGAATTTAGGCCATCGGATAGACAATGAAGATTTTATCCCATGGAAGCTCTGCGTCCCAAGCAGTTTGAGGGGCAGAGTGATAAGGGAGTATCCCGACGCTCCCACGGCCGGACATCAAGGAGTAAGTAAAACGGCAGCACGACTTGCGCAAAGGTACTATTGGCCGGGCATGTTCCGAGATGCCGCCAAGTACGTGAGGTGTCGCGAAGCGTGCCAAAGATTCAAATGCGTGAAACAAAAGCCGGCCGGGCATATGCTCACCAGGCAGGTGGCGGAGCCAATTGCGTTCCAAGCGTGGGAACACAATGCTGTTGGTGTTCCACGACGCTTTCGCTAAGTGGGTGGAGCTGGTCCCTTTGAGGAGAGCCACTACCGCTCTGCTACAGCAGAAGTTTCAAGGCGTTCATGGAATCCCTGGGGGTGACACTCCAGTACACAGCGCCTTATTCGCCGCAGGAGAGCCCGACGGAGAGAACGAATCGCACGGTGAAGACCATGATAGCTCAATATATCGAAGGCCATCAGAGTTCGTGGGACGAGCTGTTGCCGATGGTAACGCTGGCGGTTAATTTGAGCGTGGCCGACTCCACGGGCGTCACTCCAGCATTTCTGATGTTAGGGCGGGAACCACGCCTACCCGCCGCTTTGTACGATGAAGTCACTCCCGGTTCGGCGACTAGAGAGACCCAGCCCGAGGCCAAAGAAGTTAAAATGAGGGAAATTTTCGACATAGTACGCAGTAACTTGCAGCGAGCATCAAAAGATCAAGGCAGACACTACAACTTGAGACGGCGTGACTGGAGGCCAGCGATGGGTTCGGCGGTTCTGTTGCCAGAACATCAACTGTCGAACGCGGTGGAAGGATTCGCGGCGAAACTGGCGCCCAAATTCGATTTCCCTTATAAGGTTGTTAAGTTCCTATCCTCCAACGTGGTGCGCCTGACGAAAGAGGGCGAACGAGGAAATCGACATGATCCCGGAAACCGAGACCGGGGTAACGGGGAACGAGGAGCAAACCCCGCTGTCCCCGGCGATGACGACAAAAAGCCTTGATAGGCCTATAAGTCTCACAAACCACTAACTTCCCCGTAGAGCCGCCTATTAATGCTAACACTAACGCAGTAGTTAGAGGGCCATTTCGGTCATTAACACGAATAAAAACAGAAGACTAAAAAACTCTGAACTTACAGGGGAAGTAATAATATGGAGGAAGTCATCGAGATCAGCAGCGATGACGAGGGCTCGGTCCGAGTCGAGGACGCAAGCAGCGACAGCACGGAGCCGTTCTCCCGGGAAGAAGCGCGGAGTCAGCAAAGGGATCCGAGGCTCGGTAGGGAGTACTACCGTCGCCAAGAGGAGAGGGCGCCACCCCGGCGCTTGCACACGGTCCTCCGCTTGACAGTGAACGTAGCAACCTGGATGAACGGCCTCATACAGCTGATACAGGCCAAATACAAAACAGTGTATATCCAGTTACCCAGTGGGGGAACAACGCCATCACTCGTGGAGGAGCCGCCATCTCCGCCCCGCCCACCAGGCAGCCCGGAGTCGGATGCACAGAGATGTGCGGAAGACGGAGCCTCGTCGAGATGGGCGTCTCCGACGGCATGGACGGCGAGCGAGGAGGAAAAAACCCCGGCTGAAGAGATGGACGACAGATCCCTGTCACGGTAGTGGGGGGGTGTAAGGTGGCCTTTTTTTTGCCCACCTTTCATGTTTGTAGGCAATAAGCAGATATATTGAAATGAAGTAAAGTTTTTTTAGTTATAGATTTTGGTTTTTGTAGTTTTAAGGTCATAGCTTGAAGTCATTTTTTATATTATAGTACATAAGTTGATATTATATTTTGGTAGAGAGTAAGTTAGGCGGTAAGTAGAATAAGCATTAGTTTAGTAGTAGTAGTTAATAAGTCGGTATAAGTGCCATAGCAATTAACTTTAGAAAGTAGGCAAAATTCAAATTAGTAGGCGGGCACGCGATCAGCAATGCAACCGTGCAGCTCGAAAGCTCGCGGTGGTGACTTGCATTGCTGGTGGTGAAATCTGCAGAGCGGCAAATCAATTAGTCTGGAGCTCTCGATGTGAGCGGACGCGTCTAAAAGAACGAAAGAAAAGTCGATTGGCAGATTATAAGGTTAATAAAGTAAGAACATGCACGTAGAGATGTTTGCGTATTTATTCGTAGTTAATTTACTAATCAGTTTACTAGCTTACTAATCATAACCAACTGTAATAACACTAACAGGTAGTTGGAACGAGGTCACGACCCGTTCGCCAGAAGGTCAAAACTCTGGCATTGAAAAATCGCTTGGTTATGAAGTTGTTGGTGGCGATTATTTCGAATAAGGTAGTGTGCATGTAAAATTAACGAGAAACCAAGGACATTCGTGGCAAAGTGTGAAAATTTAAAAGCGAATATACCCTACGACGGCCACGGGGTCGAGGGTAGAAATTTCGGGAAGCGTCAAGCAAAAAACGGGATTAGAAAACCGTTACGGCGCCGAAAAGTACAGTGCGCGCGAAAACGTTACGGAGAACCGTAAGCCGAAGACGCATATGCATAAGCATGTGAACGCGCGGGGGCAGCATAGCGTACACCGCAGAAATCTAGCAAAGGGGAGTGGTAAGAGCAGAGCGGGTATATGCGCCCACTCCGAGGGTAAGTAACAAAAAAAAAAAAAAAAAAAACAAATCAGAACGTTGCCGTCGGGCGATACCGATTGCAGAATACTCATTCACAGCCCAAACGTTGATCCATTATAATTGAAACAAGTAAGAAAACTCTAGTCGAGAGTGCTCGTCTACGAGATCCCCTGAACCCTTCAAGCAACAGCCATTTCAATCATTTTTAGCGTCTCTATGCTTACACAAACACACACATACACACGCAAACACACATACATAGACACCCATAGGTGCGCACGCATGGGCTGCAGTGTGGGCTTACTATGGGAACTTAATTGTTTAATAACTTTTTTTCTGGACGTACGTTCTCCATGAAACTTTCAGATTGTGGTTTTATCATTACTATGCGTATAATTGCCAAAGCTCAAGTCTCTAGTATTTGAAATACGCCTTTTACAAACTTATGGGTGAGGGGGTGGATATAGGGGTGGGGGGTGAAATTGAACAAAAATCGAAATTCTATAACGTACATATCAATCTACATTTAAAATTTGGAGACTCTAGCTCTAAAGGTGTAGGAGATATAATTTTATAACTGCATTTCGATAAGGTTTTTGATCGATAAAACAATAACGGGATGAGTTATCGATTTTTAGTGATAAACTCGATATCCGCGTGCTATATACGAGCATTTTAAAAAAAAGTTGAAGTCTCTAGCTTCTATATCTTCTGAAATCGACGCGTTCAAACATACGGACAGACGGACAGACGGACAGACGGACGGACGGACAGACGGACAGACAGGCGGACAGGGCTAAATCGACTCAGTTCGTCGCCCTGATCAAGAATATATATACTTTATGGGGTCTGCCACGCCTCCTTCTGCCTGTTACATACATTTCAACAAAAACATTATACCCTGATTTCCCATTTTCAATGGGTTCAGGGTATAAAAATCATCGATAGCTATTGACCTTTATATTTAGTACATCTTTAGAACTAGGATCCTCAAATCAATTTTATACAATTTTTATTTTTGTATATTTTGGATACCGGTTCCAAGCTAGCAGAAGATCAGCGCGATTTTCTAATACATGTGCACACACTAATCGTTTATTCTATGCTTACAGACAAAAGCGCGTCTTTTGTTGATATTCTAAGAATTGCGATTGATTTCTGGATTTTCTAGCTGTTACTGTAGTTTTGCCAGATGATGCTCTGTTATTACGTTATTATATTGCGTGGGTGATAAAGGCGACGCGAGTTATGTTAGATATATATGTATATAATGTATATACATATATACATTCAGATACACATAGGGAGAGAGAGTTCTCAGAGAGTGAACAGACGTGTTTATTTTTGTGCTCTGCAATTATTATTGTTTTCTTAGTTATATAGTAATGTTAAATTTCACATAATTGCGGTTCGGTTGAATATTGCAAATATCTATATTTCCTGTGCAAGGTTTGAGCCGTGGTTCGCTGTGTTTTTAAAAAATTTGCTTTTTATACCCTGAACCCATTGAAAATGGGAAATCAGGGTATAATGGTTTTGTTAAAAGTATGTAACAGGGAGAAGGAGGCGTGGCAGACCCCACAAAGTATATATATTCTTGATAAGGGCGACAAACTGAATCGATTTAGCCATGTCCGTCTGTCCGTCTGTCCGTCTGTCCGTCCGTCTGTCCGTATGTATGAACGCGTCGATTTCTGAAGATATAGAAGCTAGAGACTTCAACTTTTTTTTAAAATGCTCGTATATAGCACGCGGATATCGAGTTTATCACTAAAAATCGATAACTCATCCCGTTATTGTTTTATCGATCAAAAACCTTATCGAAAACCAGTTATAAAATTATATCTCCTACACCTTTAGAGCTAAAGTCTCCAAATTTTAAATGTAGACTCGACTGCACGTGATAGAATTTCGATTTTTGTTATAATTCACCCCCCACCCCTATATCCACCCCCTTACCCTCATCTCTGTAAAAGGCGTATTTCAAATACTAGAGACTTGAACTTTGGCAAATATACGCATAGTAATGATAAAACCACATTCTGAAAGTTTCATGAAGAACGTACGTCCACAAAAAAAGTTATTGAACAATTAAGTTCCCATAGTAAGCCCACACTGCAGCCCATGCCTGTTAATGCGTGCGTGCCTATGGGTGTCTATGTATATGTTTGCGTGTGTGTGTGTGTTTGTTTAAGCTGAATGACACTAAAAATTATTGAAATGGCTGTTGCTCGGAGGGTTCAGGGTATCTCGTAGTCGAGCAGTCTCGACTAGAGCTTTCTTACTTGTTTTATTTTGTGAAGTTTTGCGTGCATTGTCGCACAGTGGGACCTTTGCTCATTTTGTGTTTCGAAAATCATAACTTTGGAACTAAACAATATTTTTAAAAAATTTAAAAAGCATTCGACAGAGAATTATTTAATCTTTAAAATGAATCTAGGCACCTCAAAGATGAAAAATGTGAATTTTTACCAAATATTGCTGCATTTGTATGAAAAACTAAAATATTTTAATTTGAAAATGATTTTATTTGAATTGTTTACAGTAAATATGACTATTTAAACAGAAAAGTAGTGCAAAATTTGGAATTTTTTTTTTTTTTCCAAAAAACCCAAACCCTTTTATTTGCCGTCGGCAGTTCTACCTGCAGCTGCATGCAAAATTGGCCGTTTTTAGTACATTTTGTGCGTTTTTACGCCGATTTTGGGTTAGTTTTTTGTTAAAGAAAACCAATGTTGCAAATTCTTGCAGCCAATTTTTTATGAATCTTGTAGATTATATATTTCTTAACACGTGTGTATAAACCGAAGTTCGGGAATCGCCAGGACTCGAATATATTTAATCCACTTTAGGTAAAACAAGTAAGAAAGCTCTAGTCGAGACTGCTCGACTACGAGATCCCCTGAACCCTTCGAGCAACAGCCATTTCAATCATTCTTAGCGTCTCTCTGCTTATACAAACACACCCATACACACGCAAACACACATGCATAGACACACATAGGCACGTACGCAAAAACACGCATAGGCTGCAGTGTAGGCTTACCATGGGAACTTTATTGTTTAATACATTTTCTTGTGGATGTACATTCTTCAGATTGTGGTTATATCATTACTATGCGTGTATTTGCCAAAGCTAAAGTCTAGTATTTGAAATACGCGTATTATAAATTTAAGGGGTGGATATAGGGGTGGTGGGTAAATTTTAACAAAAACCGAAATTTTATAAAATACATTCGAGTCTCCATTTAAAATTTGGAGACTCTAGCTCTAAATATGTAGGAGATATCATTTTATAGCTGACTTTCGATAAGGTTTTTTATCAATGAAAAAGTAACGAGATGAGTTAGCGATATTTGGTGATAAACTCGATATGCGCGCGCTATATACGGTCATTTTAAAAAAAGGTCAATTTTCTAGCTCTTATATCTTCTGAAATCGACGCGTTCAAACATACGGACAGACGGACGGACGGACAGACAGACGGACAGGGCTAAATCGACTCAGCTCCTCGCCCTGATCAAGAATATATATATTTTGTGGGGTCTGCCACGCCATCTTCTGCCTGTTACATACATTTTAACAAAACCATTATACCCTGATTTCCCTTTTTCAATGGGTTCAGGGTATAAAAAGAGCAAAATATGGACGTTACCTAGAATGAATGTATCTCGTAAACTAATAAACAGAATGACATCATTATACCCTGAGCCCATTGAAAATGGGAAATCAGGGTATATTGGTTTTGTTGAAATGTATGTAACAGGCAGAAGGAGGCGTGGCAGACCCCACAAAGTATATATATTCTTATCAGGGCGACGAGTTGAGTCGATTTGGCCCTGTTCGTCTGTCTGTCTGTCCGTCTGTCCGTCCGTCCGTATGTATGAATGCGTCGATTTCAGAAGATATAGAAGCTAGAGACTTGAACTTTTTTTAAAATGACCGTATATACAGCGCGGATATCGAGTTTATCACCAAAAATCGATAACTCATTCCGTTATTTTTTTATCGATCAAAAACCTTATCGAAATGCAGTTATAAAATTATATCTCCTACATCTTTAGAGCTAGAGGATCCAAATTTTAAATGTAGATTGATATGTACGTTATAGAATTTCGATTTTTGTTCAATTTGACACGTCATATCAAAGAGTACATTTAGAAATGTCCAAAATCAAAAGTAACAACAAACATAAAGATTCCAATGACAATAACGGAGACTCCGATACATGCTTTTGACAAAGTGATAGTAGACACTATAGGTCCACTACCACGCTTGGAAAATGGCAATGAATACGCAGTTACGTTAATATGCGATTTAACAAAATACTTAGTTTCAATACCAATTCCGAATAAAAATGCAACAACTGTTGCCAAAGCTATATTCGAAAATTTTATTCTGAAGTACGGTCCAATGAAGACGTTCATTACGGACATGGGAACAGAATATAAAAACTGGATTATAAACGACTTGTGCAAATATCTAAAACAGACAACATAACGTCTACTGCACATCATCACCAGACCCCTAGGGACAATAGAACGAAGTCATCGAGCATTCAATGAATTTTAGCGTTCGTTCATACATCTCTACAGACAAACTGATTGGGATGTTTGGATACAATATTTTACATATTGTTTCAACACTACTCCATCAGCAACACATGAGTATTGTCCATACGAACTAGTCTTTGGTAGACTACCAAGACCTTTCGTAAACTTTTATAAAAATGATATAGTAAATCCACTATATAATTTAGACGACTATTCTAAGGAAATAAAATTTAGATTAGAAGTTGCATACAAAAGAACAAGAGTTATGTTAGAAAAAGCCATGGCTCTAAGAAAATTAGAATATGATAGAAATGCTAAGAATCTTGATTTAGATGTAGGAGATAAGGTACTAATAAGAAAACGAAACAGGGCATATATTAGACCCAGCAAATATAGGACCATATAAAAATAGATGATAATGAAAATGTTTTCATTAAGGATAGTAAGAATAAGAAGACAAAGAAGTACATAAGGATAGGGCTAAAAAAAATTCCATAATTAAAAAAAAAAAAAAAAATTATTTAATAAAATCGGTATACCTGATCAACCTTCAACATAATATAAAAACAAGTAAGAAAGCTCTAGTCGAGACTGTTCGACTACGAGATCCCCTGAACCCTTCAAGCAACAGCCATTTCAATATTTTTTAGTGTCTCTCTGCTTACACAAACACACACATACACACGCAAACACACATACATAGACACCCATAGGCGCGCACGCATGGGCTGCAGTGTGGGCTTACTATGGGAACTTAATTGTTTAATAACTTTTTTTCTGGACGTACGTTCTCCATGAAACTTTCAGATTGTGGTTTTATCATTACTATGCGTATATTTGCTAAAGCTCAAGTCTCTAGTATTTGAAATACGCCTTTTACAAACTTATGGGTGAGGGGGTGGATATAAGGGTGGGGGTGAAATTGAACAAAAATCGAAATTCTATAACATACATATCAATCTACATTTAAAATTTGGATACTCTAGCTCTAAAGATGTAGGAGATATAATTTTATAACTGCATTTCGATAAGGTTTTTGATCGATAAAAAAATAATAGGACGAGTTATCGATTTTTGGTGATAAACTCGATATGCCCGCTGTATATACGGTCATTTTAAAAAAAGTTGAAGTCTCTAGCTCTTATATCTTCTGAAATCGACGCGTTCATACATACGGACGGACGGACGGACGGACGGACAGACGGACAGGGCTAAATCGACTCAGTTCGTCGCCCTGATCAAGAATATATATACTTTGTGGGGTCTGCCACGCCTCCTTCTGCCTGTTACATACATTTCAACAAAAACATTATACCCTGATTTCCCATTTTCAATGGGTTCAGGGTATAACAAGTAAGAACGTTGCAGACGGGCGATACCGATTGCAGAATACTCATTCACAGCCCAAACGTTGATCCCATTATAATTAATTGGCTCACGCATATAAATATCGCAATTTGATACTACAAATGCGGATTGCCACGCCCCTAGTAGCCGTAGACGCCTCATTTTTGACCTGTTCTTAGAACGAGCTAACGGTAACGTACATGCCAAATTTGAATGCTTACGCTTCAAAAATGTTAAAATTACAGGGTATTTTTCGATATGCCACGCCCCCAAAGAGACGTAACTATTATTTTTGAAACATCAATAGAGAATGTTACCAGTAACTCAACTATCCAAATTTGAAGCATCTAGCTTTTAAACTGTAGGAGATATAAACTTTTGCGGTTTGCCATGCCCCCTTTGGGCGGACATATATCCACCATAGCTCGTTGGACGTGGGTTGTCACTCCGCGCATTTATACCAAGTTTCAGGTCTCTACATAGCTCGCAAATAACTGTCGACCGTTTCTCGTTGTCTTCAAATATGTGTCTTTTTCTGACTCTTTACGAAAAGACTCAGCGAGCAACCGTTTTTCGGTTCTTAAATGAGCTCGCTCGCGCTCGGAGCGAAACCGTTTTTTTCTATTTCGTTTTGCTCTGGTTGTTCCAAGACCGTTTCGTCGTGTTCAATGAAGCAAACGGTCTTTTGCGTATGTATTGGTATACATTCACACGTCAGAAAGCAAAAAAGACCCTGTTTCTGCAAAACTTGGCAGAATTTATGCTGACATCGAAAACTTCGACGTTACATATGGTCGCTTGCCATTAAATTCAAATATATTGGATTTTTTTAATGACTTGCAGCTTAAGTTACCTCATATAAGTGCACTAGCGCAAGTTGTGTTGGCCACACCTGCAACGCAAGTTTCCGTCGAACGGGCATTCTCAGCCCTACACTTTATATTAAGTGAACGCAGAAGTTCGATTAGTGCAGAAAATCTTAACGCCTTACTTATTATTAAGCTTAACACATAGTATTAGATATTAAAAAAATATATTATATATGAGTGTCATGAAAAAAAAATGTTTGAAAATAAATTGAAATTGTTTTGTTAAAAAAATTATATTATTTCTTTTTCACAACTACGCAAATAAATGTAAAGACCGTTTGCGTTGAGTTTTTCGGTCAAACGGTCTTTTGCTGAGTCTCATTGTGCGAACGCTTTTCGTTTCGCTCTTTACGCACTGCTCATTAAAAGACCGAAATACAAAGAGCTCAATGAAAACAGCTCAACAGAAAACATAAATGAAGACAGCAAGAGTCTCTTGCTCAGAGCGAGAGCGAGAGAGAACGAACTTTTTCGGTTGTGCTCGCAACGAGAGCGCAAGAAAAAAAACGGTCGACAGTTATTTGCGAGCTATGGGTCTCTAGCATCAATAGTGCCTGTAATCAGCGTGACCGAATATGGTATTTTAAATACTTTTTGGTATTTTTCAGCTCTGATTTTGCTCAAAAGTATTTTAATGGTATATAGGTATTTAGTAGCATTTTTCTTAGATTTTATGGTATTATATGGTATTTTGGGTTTTGGGCAAAGCTTAATGCTTAAGACTTGCTTAATTTTAAAACAAATAAATAGAAAACATGAGCAATAAGCAAAAATGTAGAGCTGAGTGGGAGACTATGCCGGAAAATGAAAAATGGCTGGGCAGGAGCGCAAATAATATGGATGCGCACTGCAAAGCGTGCCAGACTGACATTTTGAGTAGGCTGGCGTCACTTAAGCAGCACGCGGCTACACAAAAACATAAAGATAATATGAAATACTTCTGTGGAAAATCAAAGGTGAGTTCTTTATATGCTCAATCTATGTTAATTTTGCCCGTTTCTAATGCGTCGTGTGAACGCATATTCTCTCAAATTAATTTAATCAAAACGAAAAATCGAAACCGCTTTAAAAATGTAAATGTATCACATATATTACATGTAAAACAATCATTGCGCGAAAATGGGTGCAATAATTTTAAGCCCAATGAACAAATGTTATGTAAAGATTTCAACAAATTTAATTTAAGCTGCTCTGACGAAGAAGGCTAGTATTTACTATTTAATTATATTTATAATTAAATGTAATATTCTGATCTTAAGAGAAACTAACCAGACTGAACAAAGAAGTTCCTTTATTATTTTATTTTAAGAAAATGTTACAAAATGAATTTTAAGCATTTAATTAATTTTAAGCCTTTAAATATATATTGCAATATGGAATTGAATACGAATGCATATTGTTCTAGTTTTATGTTGGACTGAAATATTATTAATGTTTTAAAATGAAATAAACAACAAACATTTTTTGCAATGGGAAAACCCTTATTTTTTTCTATATATAATAAGTCAGTTATTATTTTTACATATTATCATTTGAATTTCCAGACGATTTATTTGTTATGGTATTTATAGTGGTATTTTGTAAAATATGAAATAGTATTTTATAGTATATTTTTGAGACCAAATTGGTATTTCTCGTTTGGTCCGGCGCGGTCACGCTGCCTGTAATATAGCAAAATATGAAAAATCACTATATCTTCAGGTCCGATTTGCCACGCCCCTAGTGGACGTAAATATAAAATATAAAATATAAAAATATAAAATCAGTCATTATAGAATAATACCATTAGCTCACGTGCAAAATTTCAACTCTCTAGCTTTATGACTTCCAGAGATACAGTTTTATCCGATTTGCCACGCCCCCAATGGGCGTAGATGTATCCGCCATAGCTTGATGGACTTGGGTGGTCGACGCGGACCTACATAGCAAATTTCAGCTTTCTAGCTCTTCAACTAATATGGTTTTTGGTATATCGGAAAATTCATTTTGCGATTTGCCACGCCCCTAGTGGGCGGATCGGGAAAATTTTAACACTTTATGAATCGGAGTTATACACGAGTATGTGTTCCAAATTTCAAGTCTCTAGCTTCAATAGCGGGGAAATGAACTGCGTTTATACGGACAGACGGACAGACGGACGGACGGACAGACGGACAGACGGACAGACGGACGGACAGCAAGACGGACATTGCACAAAACCAATATACTAATTCACGTCGTGAATGAGTATAAAAAACACTTTTTAAAATAACTCCATAGAATTACGTTATTTTTCTTAAGGAGGGGGATGTAGCATGTTCCATATTATGGAGTGAACACTGTACTCAGTGAAACACTTTAAAATATTATTAATATATTGTATCACTTTGTTACAATATTTATGCACATAACATTCAAGTGCAAAGACCTTTAAGTACATTGCTGACTAGGCAGATCTTACAGCGGAAGACTCCGTCGCAATAAGTAATATGATACATCCTCGCTCACCCGCAGCGGCGGCATACATATAAACATATTTTTATGTAAACATTATATACATACATATACACTTTTATATGCATATACATTTATGCATTTATACATTAATACACATAAACATTTTCACACATATAAACATATATACATAAGCGGACCGCTGCTCTGCCGGCGAAACTTCTAATAACAGGAATGCAACATTGCCAAAAGTCAAAATAAAAAAAACCCCAAAAGAAGTGCCCAGATGACTGCGAGGGACCATTAGGCAGCGTTTATTGCCTATACACGTGCAAGCATTGCACGGCAACCTGCGATTCCAACACCGATACTCCAGCAAGGAAGTAGCCTGTGCAGCCAGCACCGGCATCGTCTGGCGCATCAAGCCAGACCAAGGAACAGTGAACCGACAGCACAACATAGTGTGCGCATCAATTAAAATAATAATAGTAATGCACTGCGATGCATAAATAAGTTAATTTTTAAGAAAACTTTTGTAAAGTGGAAGCGATAATTGCATTGCCCGCTAGCGTATGGTCCGTAAAGCCATACACCTAATAGGCAGGAAGATCTTCACTGCGATGATCGAGTAGGGAAGATAGGATTGATATATATATAAAAAAAAAAAAAACAAATAAATATTGAAAAAAAAAAAAGTAAGAACGTTGCAGTCGGGCGATATCGATTGCAGAATACTCATTCACAGCCCCAACGTTGATCCCATTATAATTTAAAAAAAAATCATCGATAGCTATTGCCGTTTATATCTAGTACATCTTTAGAACTAGAATCTTCAAATCAATTTTGATACAATTTTGATTTTTGTATATTTTGGATACCGGTTCCAAGCTAGCAGCAGATCAGCGCGATTTTCTAATACATGTGCACAAACTCATTGTTTATTCTATGCGTATAGACAAAAGCGCGCCTTTTTTGATATTCTAAGAATTGCGATTGATTTCTGGATTTTCTAGCTGTTACTGTAGTTTTGTCAGATGATGGTCTGTTATTACGTTATTATATTTTAGCTGCCATATAGTCAAGCAAAGCAATAGCGTGGGTGATAAAGGCGACGCGAGTTATGTTAGAGTAGCGGAGGTTCAAAGCCTCTTCAATGTTCTGTTCTTTTTTTTTTTTTTTTTTTTTCATACATATTTCGTTTTTATTATAAAATAGATATTTTATTGGACAGGTGCGAGCTTTAATAAAGGGTACTTAATACTTTTCATTTTCTTAATCGAACAATTTTATAAGTTTAAATTTGTTTCTTCTTAAATAGCCCTCATAGCATATACGCATATATGTATGTCTATTATGTATATATCTGTATTATGTATATATATACATACAGACACATAAGTCTGCACGCATAGCATCAAGCATTCCAGCCTTCTTATACACGCGCTCACTTTTATGTGTGTATGTATGTAGACATAAATGCGTAGTGTTTTCTAAGAATCTCAAATGCGATTGATTTGTTTTTGCATTGTTCTTGAAGTTTTCAACCGCTACTCTGGCTTTTCTTTGCTATAAGGCATGCTATTTGGCTTGGGTGCAAGTTCGAATCCCGCGAAAAACTATTTTTGGTAAATTGCAAGTTTTTGTTATTTTAGCTTCTGTTATATTTTTTTAATTTTATAAAAATGGTTACTTCAGTGTTATCAATGCCTATTAACAAATGCGGATTGCCACGCCCCTAGTGGCCGTCGACGCCTCATTTTTGGCCAGTTCTGAGAACGAGCTAACGGTAACGTTAATGCCTAATTTGAATGCTGACGCTCCAAAAATGTGAAAATTACAGGCTATTTTTCGATATGCCACGTCGATTGAGGATGTTACCAGTAACTCAACTATCAAAATTGGAAGCTTCTAGCTCTTAAACTGTAGGATATGGAAGCTTTTGCGGTTTGCCACGCCCCCTTTGGGCGGTCATATATCCACCATAGCTCGTTGAACTTGGATTGTCACCCCGCCTATATATATGCCAAATTTCAGGTCTCTAGCATCAATAGTGCCTAAAATATAGAAAAATTTGAAAAATCACTATATCTCTAGGTCCGATTTGCCACGCCCCTAGTGGGCGTAAACATAAAAATTTTTCATCAGTCATTATAGAATCATAACAAATTCCTTCTCTTTTTGGAGATACAGTTTTATCCGGTTTGCCACGCCCCCAATGGGCGGAGATATATCCGCTATAGCTTGATGGACTTGGGTGGTCGACGCGGACCTACATACCAAATTTCAGCTTTCTAGCTCTTCAACTTCAAACATGGTTTCTGGTATATCGGAAAATGCATTTTCCGATTTGCCATGCCCCTAGTGGGCGGATCGGGAAAATTTTAACACTTTATAAATCGGAGTTATACACGAGTATGTGTTCCAAATTTCAAGTCTCATTCATGAAGTATAAAAACTAAATAGTTTACATTCCTCTTCTCATATGTCCCTGGTTTATCAAAATGTACGCGGCCTAAATACTAAACTTTAAAATTTATTCTTACATAGTTTTAGTGTTCAATATGATATTATTGCTTTCACTGAAACATGGTTGTGTAATAATGTTCATAATGCTCATGATGCAGAGATGATAAAGACTTGTTTCTGGTTTTGGGTGATTTTAATATTCCCAACACTTCTTGGTCATCATTTTTTAATGCAAATTACCTTATTCCGACAATCGATCACTATCTCTTTGATGAATTGTTTAACCTGTCTATGTTTCAGATTAACTCTATTTCAAACCATTAATGTCGCGAGATCAACTCCTTTCTGCTTACCAGAGGATACACATCATCCCACTTTAGAGGTTTTATTAACTGTTGATAATCCTCCCACTAATACTCCAATGCCTTCTTATCTTAGTCGCTGTTATCGTAAATGCAATTTTGTTCTGTTTAATGAATTAATTAATTCAACAGACTGGTCTATTTTATATGAGTCGGTTGATATTAACATGGCAGCATCGTTTTTTTATTCTACCTTTAACTCTATTCGGGTTGTTTGTGTCCCTCTCTGCCGTATTTCGCTAGTTTCAATAAGCCAAAATACTTTTGAACTTAAGAAACATTAAAACCAAATGTTTCAAAAATTATAAAAAATCTGGTTCAAGTGTTGACTGGTCCAAATATTCCATTGCCAAGTCAAATTTCAATCTTTTAAATTCTAGTTGTTATGAGAATTATCTTATACGTTGCAAACATCAGGGAAGAGGGTATGAAGGAGGGGAACTGCAACTCCTAGCGCTGCCGAGATATATTTATTAATAATGATCGCGTGCAAACGATTATCGTCGGTCACTTGTTTAGAAGAGAGAAAAGAAGAAAGAGAGAGAGATAGAACAGATTTAGACACTCACAAACATACCTGTCCAAGCTGGGTTTCGCTGCGCAAGCAAATATGTGCCTGCTCAGCGAACGTCGGGCTTCGATATTAAGGCGACCGACCGTGCCCACCCTACCTTGGTCGCTGGCTACCTGCCTATATTGACAGCGACCCCATTCCCAGCTTGGAGAGCTAAAAACCTATAAAAACGCACCGCATGGCCCCAAAATAAAGAAACTTAGTTATGCTTCATTAGATTTACTATTAACAAAATAATTAAACATAGTTGCTTTGGGCAGAAGAGCATATAAGAAAAATATAAGAGAGCTTTTGGAGAGCTTTTTCTTTCAGCATTAAATCAGCTGATCGAATTCAATATAATGTATGGGAAAGAAGAAGATTATTGCTTATGCATTATATTCTTTTCTAATGCAGCTGTTATGACCGCTGACAGACAATAATAATAATAAATATGCAAAGTGTTAAATATGAAATGATGCGTCACTTACAGCATGTCCCGCGATGAAAGCGCTTCCATTTCGGTGTGGCTGCAAGATGTGCTAAATTTTGCAAAAGTATCTAACAAAAAAAAAATATAATGCATGGAAAAAAAAGGAAACAAAAGTGGATAGTGACAACGAAAGAAGTTACGATAGAGAAGGTTTATCTAATAAGAAATTTGTATTGGGAAAAGGTGTAGTTAGGATTAAGAATATATAAAGACTATAGCTTATCGATTATGATTAACCTAGATTATTTTATTATACAATTATTATTTATTTAATGCTAGCAAAAGCTCGCAAGAGAGCTGTGCCCTTTTTAGGTCAAATGGTGGTGCATTGTGTGCAGCAGTAAGTCCGTGCAGAGGCGTGGCAGATGCGAAGAAAAGAAGATGTATTTCTTTAGCTAGACAGACAACGCAAAGTGTATATGTAATTGCATGCAGCTGTAGATATCCAGACAGCGCGATGCGTATGTTTAGTTGCGCGGCTGCGGACTTAATTGCACGCTGGCAAAAAAATTAAATTTTAGGCTGGGTGCCAAACCTGCAAAGAGGTTTGTGCGAAATTATTTTAGGCATATATTCTGACTGATGGAAATGCCACTACTTTCTTCTTACCAAATAGTTTGGCACTTGTACAAAAGAAGAAGTACTTCAATTTAAAATTTTTTTTTTCTTTAATTTTCAAAGTAACTTTTCACTATTCACAGTGTGATTTTTGCACAACCTTTTCAGTCGGTGGTTGAGATTAGAAAGAAAAAAAGGAAAATATGGCCGATCCCATGAAGCGGCAAGTCATCGCTTGGGAACAGTTTTTCATTACTTAGGTGAGAGTGACAATTTCTCCTGTTATTAATCCAGATTTGGGATTGCCACATCCCTGATCGCGTGATCAACTTTTCTAAGCCACTCCAAGCTCAGCGGATTGCCTACTTTTAGGCTGCTTCTTTTTTGTTCTCTATTCCAGCGCCACTACACAATTTGGAAAGAATCTTTTATCATTCCCTTATATAAAAAAGGTGGAAGATCTGATATTTCCAATTATAGAGGCATTGCCAAATTATCTGCTATTCCGAATAATAACATCGGCCTTGCAGCATTTTTGCAAATCGATTATTCAACCATCTCAACATGGTTTTGTTCAAAATCGATCAACATCCTCTAAGTTACTTGAGTTAATTTCGCTTGTTAATGACGGCTTTTCTAAAAAAATGCAAACTGATGTTATTTATACTGACTTCAGTAAAGCATTTGACTCTGTACATCATCACATACTAATTCTTAAGCTTGAACGCTTAGGATTTTCACCTAGACTTGTGTCTTGGATTTCATCCTATTTAATGGGTAGAACCCAAATAGTCTTGCTGAGAACAGCTATGTCTAAAGTTATCTTTGTATCGTCTGGTGTACCTCAGGGTAGCCATTTGGGTCCATTGCTTTTTTCCCTTTTCATAAATGACCTTCCTAACTGTATCTCATATTCTACTATATTTATGTATGCTGATGATGTGAAACTTTGCCTTCCATACTCCAATGCAAATGGTCATCATCACCTTCAAGATGACCTTAATGCATTTCAACTTTGGTGTGTGGCAAACCAGCTGGACTTAAATTATTCGAAGTGTATGACAATGACCTTCAGTCGTACTGTTCCTCTAATTGCTGAATATAAAATTAGCAGCATTTCCCTAAGATGCATCTATACAGTCAAAGATCTTGGTGTGCTCTTTGACTGTAAACTTAACTTCGATGTTCATATTTCTACCATCATTAATGAAGCCAAAAGTGTGCTTGGCTTTATTAAACGTTGGTCTAAGGAATTTAGAGACCCTTTTACTACTAAGCGCTTATTTACTTCGCTTGTGCATCCTATCGTAGAGTACTGCTCTGTTGTATGGTCTCCGCAGCATAAACTGTATCAGGATCGTATTGAATCGGTCCAAAAACAGTTTCTTCTCTTTGCCTTAAGAGACCTTAGATGGGACAGTAATGTACGATTACCGTCTTATCATAGTAGGGTCCAGCAGAACAATGCTAGGAATTGTTTTTTTGCATAAATTGATTAGTGGTGATATTGAATCAGTGTCTTTGTTGGGCCGTCTAAGTTTTTCGGTTCCGTCCCGAACAACTAGACACTATCGGCCTCGCCATTTACCAGTCTGCACTAGGGATTATTCTTTGCACAGTGCGTTTTATGTCTTTTGTGTAAACTTTAACAAATACTATCACGTTTTTCCCTTAGAGCTCTCTCTTCCTAGACTTAAAACTACTCTACTTCTTCTTCTTCTTTTAATACCTTCATTTTCCTTTTTTCCGTACTAAATCTTTTTTAAATTTTTTTTTTAAATTATTATAATTATTATTATTATTATTATTAATATTATTATTTATTTTTTTTTTAATTTTTTGTATATAGTTATAATATCTGCATTTAATATTTTGTTTAAGTTTTCTTACTAACACCTTTTTTTTTCATAGCTTCACTAGTAGCACTAACCATATTTAGCTGTGAAACGTGGGCAGAGCTGGCCGGACTGGCAAATAAAACACCTCCATCGGGTCGGTGCTACTAGTGATATCTATTCTCTGTACTTTGTTTAGGCTTTTTTAATTTTAAATTGACTCTAGGTTTGTCAATTATACTTAAGAAATAAATAAATAAATAAATAAATAAGTCTGCACGCATAGCATCAAGTATTCCAGCCTTCTTATACACGTTCTCACTTTTATGTGTGTATGTGTGTGTATGTACACATAAATGCGTACTCTAGTGTTTTCTAAGAATCTCAAATGCGACTGATTTGTGTTTGCATTGTTCTTATTCTGGCTTTTAATAACAAGAATATCATTTCGTTTTATTTACTGTTGTTGAAAGCAAGCTGTAGCGCTGTCGACAGAGGCGCCGGTTTAATTCGTTTTAGTTATTTTGACAAACATGCTATTTTACTTGGATGCGAGTTCAAATCCCGAGGAAAACTCTTTTTTGTAAATTGCAAATTTTTGTTAGTTTAGCTTCTTTTATATATTTTTAATTTAATAAAATGTTTACTTCCGTGTTATCAATGCCTATTAAGTCTATTTGTATATACATGTACATTCATAGATGGCTCACGCATATAAATATCTCAATTTGATACTACAAATGCGGATTGCCACGCCCCTAGTGGCCGTAGACGCCTCATTTTTGGCCTGTTCTTAGAACGAGCTGACGGTAACGTACGAGCTAACGTAACGTAACGTACACTTAACGTGCCAAAATTGAATGCTTACGCTCCAAAAATGTGAAAATTACAGGGTATTTTTCGAATGCCACGCCCCCAAAGAGGCGTAACTAATATTTTTGAAACATCGATACAGGATGTTACCAGTAACTCAACTATCCAAATTTGAAGCATCTAGCTCTTAAACTGTAGGAGATATAAGCTTTTGTGGTTTGCCACGCCCCATTTGGGCGGACATATATCTATCATAGCTCGTTGGCCTTAGGTTGTCACACCGCGTATATATACCAAATTTCAGGTCTCTAGCATCAATAGTGCCTAAAATATAGCAAAATTTGAAAAATCACTATATCTTCAGGTCCGATTAGCCACGCCCCTAGTGGGCGTAAACATAAAATTTTTTCATCAGTCATTATAGAATCATAACATCAGCTTACGTGCAAAATTTCAACTTTCTAGCTTTATGACTTCCGGAGATACAGTTTTATCCGATTTGCCACGCCCCAATGGGCATAGATATATCCATAGCTTGATGGACTTGGGTGGTCGACGCGGACCTACATAGCAAATTTCAGCTTTCTAGCTCTTCAACTAACATGGTTTCTGGTATATCGGAAAATGTATTTTCCGATTTGCCACGCTCCTAGTGGGCGGATCGGGAAAATTTTAATGAATCGGAGTTATACACGAGTATGTGTTCCAAATTTCAAGTCTCTAGCTTCAATAGCGGCGAAATGAACTGCGTTCATACGGACAGACGGACGGACGGACAGCAAGACGGACATTGCACAAAACCAATATACTAATTCACTTCGTGAATGAGTATAAAAAAAAAGTGGTCTGAAATGAGCGAGATAAAAATACCATTGGAAGGTATTATAACTGCAGCGAGAAATTAATAAGTGAATTTAAAAGTGGTAGCGAGTGAATATACCCCGTGGTAGGAAAGTGAAATTGTGAAGGGTATATTCATACACGCATAGGCGAGCATGCATATATGTATGTATATATGTGCATGTGATGATTGGCAGAGAGAGAGAGAGAGAGTAAGTAGTGAAGAGCTTTCGATAAAGTGCGCATATATATATGTGTATTTGTACATGTGAAAATTAGTGGAGAGAGTGAATAGTGATAAATATGCAATAATGCGCGCATAGGCGAATGTTCATGTGTATGTACGCATATATGTATGTACATGCATGTAAAAATTGGCGGGGAGAGAATAAATAGTGAAAAGTTTTCGTGCTTAGGCAAATAGGCAAGGGTACATATGTACATATATATATATGTGCATGTGAGAAGGCAAGCGCATATATGTATATATGTGCGTGAGAATAGATCGAGAGAGAGAGAGAGAGTAATTGGTCAAGCGTATGCGTGTGATTATGCGCATATGACACTAGGTGAATCTTGTATATATGATCGCACATGCGGAGGTGAATATAAGTTTAGTTATGCGTATATGACACTAGGCGAATATTTGAAAGTGAGAGTGGACAGTGGGCTGAAGTCGGTATAAAATAAGGTGAATAATGAACAAATAATGTACGATAATTAAATTATAAATAAATAAAAAATTAATAAATAAATAAAAACTAATAAATAAATATAAATTAATAAATGAATAAAACTAATAAATAAATAAAAATTAATTAATAAATAAAATTATAAAAAAATAAAAAATAAATTAATAAATAAATAAAAATTATTAAATAAATAAAAACTAATAAATAAATAAAAATTAATAAATAAATAAAAATTAATAATAAAAAAATAAAAATTATAAATAAATAAAAATTTATAAATAAAAAATAATAAATTAATAAATAAAAATTAATAAATTTGTAAAAATTATAAATAAAAATTTATAAATAAAAATTAATAAATAAAAAATAAATAAACAAATAATAAATAATTAATGAATAAATGGAGTAAATAAATGAAATAAGGGTAGAGTGCAGCACAATAAGATCGGTGAGAAGTGAAATGAAGAAGAACAAAGCCTAGTAGGGTCAAATAAAAGTCGTTAAATCAAATGAAGAAAGTCAGTTGAACTAGGGTTGAAGAAAAGCCAGGCAAAGATAATAATAAAAGTAGCAAAGATAAAATAAAATAAAGTGGCGAAGAGAGGTAAAAGTAAAAATAACCGAAAGGAAAATAAATAAAGGTAACAAAGAGAGATGCAAATAGAGGTAAGGGAGATACGGTAAAGTAAGTTGGGCTAAAAGGAGATGAAATAAAACGAAATAAAGAGAAGTAAAATAAAACGGTATAGATAAAGACGAAATAAAGTAAGACAAACGGAATAATTTTTTTTTTTTTTTTTTTTTTTTTTTTTTTTTTTTTTTTTTGTTGGGCTGAGGTAGGAAAAAATGCTTTATGCACCGTCAGTCAGGTCGTCACTTTGACCGGTGTGTCGGACTGCATAGCTGCTTACCGACTAAAAATCCTCCTCTTTTGGGGCTCAAATCCACCTTGGAACCAGGAGTTATCCCGCATTAACCTTCAAGGTGGAACCCCATAGTGTGCTCTAAGTGAGCGTTGCCCTCTGTGTGCCTGCGTCCAGGTCATACTTTTTCCGCCGCAGAATCTTTTCGGCGAAGTCATAGACTTTTTTCCAAGCATCTATGCTGCTGCACATTTGTTGTACTAATGTCTCTACTCTGACTTCACCTACTGTTTCTGCCAGGTCGATTCTTTCTTCCGACCATCTTATGCAGTTGAAGAAGGTGTGTTCTGCATCATCCATTGCATTTCCACAGTAAATGCAGCTGGATTCGGCAGTTTTCCCCATCTTATTTAGATACTTTCGAAAGTAACCGTGTCCAGAGAGTAGTTGTGTCAAGTAGAATGACGTTTCACCGTGTTTTCTATTTATCCACTTCTCTAGATCGGGGATTATTCTAGCGGTCCATCTTCCATACCTTTCGCATGACCATCTCGCTTTCCACGAGACTATGGTTTGCTGCCGTATGCTCTTTGCCGCCTGCTCTGAGAATTCTCCTCTTTGCCGAAGATTCCATATTTTTTTGCGCTCTTGTGCAAGCAAGTCAACCGGTATGACTGCTGCTATCACAGTCACGGCAGCCCCGGAGACTGTGCGGTACGCCGATGTTATCCTTAAGGCTGCTCTTCGTTGCACAGATAACATCGGCTTTCGCCTTACATCCGCATTTAGGGTGTCCGCCCATACTTCACTGCCATATAGCAATATAGCATTCGTCGCTTCCATGAGGAGTCTTCGTTTTCCTGCCGTCGGGCCGTCAACGTTTGCCATCAGTCTACTCAGAGACCCCGTTGCTGTCGCTGTTTTCCGCGTGGCGTGCTTCAGCTGTTCCCAGAAGGTAAGTTTACTGTCTAGTCTAACGCCTAGATAGTTCACTGTCCTCTGAGTCCTTATCAAGTTTCCGCTTACTCGCATCTCTATTTCGGTTGGGATCTGTTTCCCCGTGAACAGAAGTAATTCTGTTTTATGGGTGGCAAGTTCCAACCCTCGAGAGCTGAGCCATGTCTGTGTGCGGATCATAACTTGGTTAAGTCTCTTTTGGGCCTCTATGGTGTTTCTGGCAGTGATGACGGCTGCGATATCGTCGGCATAACCAATCAGGAAGGTGTCTTCAGGCATTTCCAGTCTTAAGATGTCGTCGTAGCTGATGTTCCACAGGTCTGGTCCCAGGATTGACCCCTGTGCAGCTCCTCCAGTCACTCTGTACCGTTTCGTTCCAGTCTGTGTGGAGTACAGGAGTATTCGATCCTGCAAATAGCTCCTGATCATATCCATGAGGTACTCCGGTATATGGAAGCGATGCTCCAGGGAAGCAAGCATGTCGGTCCACCTTACACTGTTAAAGGCGTTTTTAACGTCCAGCGTTGCTAGCAGAACCACTGGGCGCGAGTATGCATTTCCTCTTTGCGTAGCTCTGGCTGCCTGAACCACTTCATCGATAGCTCCCATTGTGGATTTTCCAGCTCTGAACCCGTGTTGCCTGGGGCTAAGTCCTCCAGCGGCCTCTACTGCGGCGAGTAGTCTGGGTCTTATGAGCTTTTCTAACAGCTTCCCAGCTGTGTTTAGCATGCACAATGGGCGATAAGCCGAGGGTGAGTTGGGATCGCCTTTGCCTTTGCTAATGAGCACCAGTCTCTGTTCTTTCCACTCTTCTGGGAATATCCTTTCTTTTAGGCATGCGTTATACATCCTAAGTAGAAAAGTAGGCCGTCCTGATGCTATCACCTTCAGTATTTCGGCCGGTATATTATCTGGTCCCGGCGCTTTCTTATTCTTCAGGGAGAGAGCTGCAATATTGAGTTCTTCCTCGGTGAAATTTGGGACTGAATCATCGAACTCTACGGGTGCTCGCTCATGCCTCTCGTGGATGTGTGTTGGAAATAGTGTTTCCACAATATGATCCATCGTATCATCATCCACGTTTGGCACTGCTCCGTAGTTTCTCAGCTTCTTCATGACTATCTTGTAGCCAAGTCCCCAAGGGTCTTTGTTTACATCTTTGCAGAGCTCTTTCCACTTGTTATGCTTACTGCGTGTGATAGCAATCGACAGTTCTTTTCTCGCATTCTTGGATGCTAACGCTTCCGCCATGAAATTTCCAGAGCGTCGTGCCCTTGTTAGCCTTCTTCTACATTGTATGCATACTTTCCTTTTTTCTGCAATATCGTGGTTCCACCAGTACGCCTGTCGTCTACCTCCGTGTTTGCTGTGCGTTTTTGGCATCGAAACGTTACACGCTCTTTCCATAGCTGTTAGGCTTCTTTCGACCACTTCCTTCGAGGTCAATGCGCCGTCGAACTGTCCTTCTCGCCTATCTAATTCAGCTAATAATTTACCTGTGTCCACCTTACTTATGTCCCATCTGTGGGAAGTCTTTCTTGGGCATGATAGGGGGTTTTGCTGACTGGTATTCTGGAACTCATATGAGATATACTCGTGATCACTGCCCGTGAAGTCATCGAGTATCTTCCAGTCCTTTATCCGATCCACGATGTGTTCGGATCCAAAGGTTACGTCAGGTATTGTGCCTTCACATCCCGGCCTATGGAAGGTAGCTCTGCTTCCGCGGTTTGCTACCACTAGCCCGGACCTAGCGGCCATATCCATGATTTTCCGTCCTCTAGAGTTAGTAGAGGACATTCCCCAATCTACTGCTCGTGCATTAAGATCGCCTGCCAAAATGAAAGGCTGCCGTCGATCCACGAGCAGATCCTCGATTGCATCCAGTTTATTCTGGAAGGTGCTTATGTCATCGCTAGGGGTTAAGTAGCAACTGACTACTGCTATTTCTCTGAAGCGTGCGTAAACATAGCAGTTGCCCGTCTTGCTTTCTAGTGGCCGTTGTCCACTACTACTGGGGATCCATATGGCAGCAGTCTTGGTGTCGTCCTCTAGCCAGACACCGTTTTCTTTTCGCTTGTATTGCTCACTGATGATCACTACATCTATAGCATATTCTGCTACTATCTGTGTCAAAAGTGCATCTGCCGTTTTGCTCCGGTGTAGATTACCTTGGAGAATTTTCAACATTTTGCTGTAGTCTGTCGTGTGCTTGGGCATTTCTGCGATCCCGGCATGTGATCGACAGAAGTACGGCCTGCATCCGTGCAAATGCAGCATTTTGGTGGTTTTTTGCAGTCTTTCATCTTGTGACCTGATTCCCCACATTTAATGCAGATGCCACCACCACTTCGGTCCGGTCCTGTGCAGTTGGTCTGCAGATGACCGACCCCGAAGCATCTGTAACATCTGCGGATGGGTTTACACATCCTGGGCCTAGCCCTGACAAAGCCGATTTTAATGTCTGAGCTCAGCAACGTCTCCGCTAGTTGGCTTTCTAAAGTTACAAAAGCCCTTACTTGCTCTCGACTGTTTGGGGCAGTGACTTTTATGCGCAAGTCCACTGATGAATTATCAAGGACTTGTCGTACTGCCTCAGCCACCTCAGACTCTACAGTTAGTGAGTCGAGATCTCGGATCTCCACTGTCGCTGTAGGTTTTAACTCGGCTACCGTAGCTGTTTTCTTGACGGTAGCCTTTAGTTTTTCAACCAGCTCCGGTTGTAACTTTTCCCCTTTGCTCAGTTCTACAAGGAGTGCCCCAGATCGGGTTTTCCTTATGCCTCTCACATTTGTCTTTTCGTCCTGTTGGATTGTGCTGCGTATGTTTCGTAACACATCTACGTAGCTTTGTCCACTTTCAGGTTTTATGAGGACTGCTTCTGTGCGGGGAGGTTTTTTCATCTCTTTTCTCGTTGGTTGTGCTATCACTTTCGGCTTCTCTGCAGGTGCCGAAGTAGTCTTTTCCGCTCTTTGTTTCAAAGCCCCTTTTCTGGTGACTTTTTGCCACAGATTCTGTTGTCCCTTGCAAAGTTTTTTGCCGGATTCAGACTCTAGGGGGCTAGGGGCCTGTCTCTTTTGTATGGTAGGTGTTTCCACCATTTCCGAGATCCGTGCCTCTCTCTCTGCTGCTGGTTCTAATTGCTTCTGCTTAGTTGCTTCAGCTTCCAGCTTCTTCCAGGAGTTCCTGCAGTGTCCCAGAATATCGAGCAGTTCGTCTAGGTCGGATACCCCGCTTTTAACATCCAGACTGATGTTTTTTTGTTTTGCGACAGCGGTTTTTATACGCCGCAGCGCCTGACGACATTTTAGTATGGCGTCCTCTTCCTCGGCACGGAGTTTTAGCATGTACTCGTGCCTTGGTGAGATTGCCACCTCTGCAGTGGTGCTTGGGGCACCTGCTTCCGCGGTAGCGGTTTTTGGAGTTTCCTCCACACCTTTTGGCGCCTGTGCTACAGGGCTCCTTTGCATTTTTGAGCTTTTGCCAAAGCCCAGTCTTGGGTCCGTGAAACGGGCCTCGCTCTCTACTTGTGGTGTTCCACTAATTGTTTTTGTTGTTGTAGGGGTCTTTCGTGATTCCATGTTATAGGGTCCCGACTCCAAGCCGCTATCTTAGATCGGGTGTACAGTCACTCAAGCGATCCTCATGGTTATCTGTGCAAAGCAGGGAGGCCATGCGAGGGTTGACGTTGGTCCTTATGGGAGCCAATGTTCAGAGCCAGGATCTTGCGCAAATTAAGGATATATATCAACTTAAACCTGTACCACCAATGAAAATTCAGTTGGTGACGATCTTCGAACGTACTTGGAGGCCTGCCAGGGTTTTAACGGGACGGGGGCAGCTGCAGCATTGACCTAGGAGCCATTTCCGCAGGATGTCACTCCTGCTTACTGAGGTCCTAGAATGCGGCACCTGTCAGCCCAGGGGCAAACATTTCCAAATCGTGTATTTTTGTTCGTGATCAGAGGTCGGTCGAAGATTTCACTTTAGTAAGTTCCGTCTTTCTGTTTCTTCTACAGTCGCTGCACACATTAGTTCACGATTGGTCGACTGCCCAATCGCTATCCAGTGGGGCCGATCGTGGAGGCTGTGTGTCAACTTGAATTACCAGGGACAAGGATTGCTATTGATGGTCTCTAGATGAGCAACGTAGCGTTGCCTTGTTTTCGTAACCCCATCCCACCACCATAATAATAATAATAATATCTCCATAATAATAATAATAATAATAATAATAATAATAATAATAATAATAATAATAATAATAATAATAATAATAATAATAATAATAATAATAATAATAATAATAATAATAATAATAATAATAATAATAATAATAATAATAATAATAATAATAATAATAATAATAATAATAAAGAGAGAAAAGAAAGAGGGAAAGAAAATGTAAGTAATCAGAACAACTGGAGAAGATTAGTGTAAGCGACCAAAGAAGCAGAGTACCCACGACTCAAGAATGGAAGTAGGGACATCCCATAGTTCGGGACTGAGCGTCGGCTGGGTTTAACAGCGCTGCAAAGAGGAATTGATAGCGGTAGCACGGGATCTCGGCCTTAAAGACGAAGGCCGCGTGGAGTATCTGAGCAAGAGGTTGTCGTCATTCATCCAGGGCGGCAACTATTCGGTGGAAGTCAAAGGACGACTGACCGAATGGGAGACACGGTTCGGCGCGACGTCGAGTATGGGCTGCCGCGCGTACTAGAAATCAGAGCCCGATTTGCGGAAGATCCCAGAGAGTGGTTCCATTTCGGCGGCGCCGCTGAGACTTAGCGTGCCAACGTCCGGCAGTGGAGGCGAAATGCCGCCGGAGAGGCACCCGCCTTGGAGTATCGCCGAGCAAGTCAGGAAGTGGGGAATGAAATACGACGGTCAGTCGGCTCCCCTCGGTTTCATCGAAATCCTGGAGGAGCGATCCATAACTTATGGGATCGAGCTGGACAGGATGCCGAGGGCGCTGAGCGAGGTGTTGGTAGACAAGGCGGCCAAGTGGTTCCTAACCAGTGGGCTAAGAGAAGGATGGAATTCAAGAAAGAGTTCTTGGCCTTCTTCTTACCTCCCCAATACCTCGAGCGTTTGGAGGACCAGATTACAGGCGCGCCGGCAGCGGGAGGGCGAACCCTACAAAGACTACTTGATCGAGCTGCGTCTGTTGATGCGTCCCCCGGAATACAGGATATACGTACGGAGGCACGATTTTTCATCATTGACACAGATGGTTGCGGAGTTCGAAAACGTGAGGAGTCAACAAGGAGAGCGAGGAAGAAAGGCAACGGTGGAGACCGCCTGGCCCAAGCCAGCGGAGGTACGGCAGAATAATCCCTTCCGCGCGAAGATATCCGATCCCCGGTCTGGAGGACAAGCCGGGTGGCAGAAAGAGACGTCGGCATGGACTCACTACGGTGCGTTGCGGCAACGCGGAGCTGGAGATGAGGATTGTGGACGACGTGGGAGAAGGAGCGTCGCCATCGAGTAAGCAAGGCAGCAGCGGTTTTAGAGAGCAAGGCCAGCTCGATGTGAAGGTGTGAAGATGTGAAGGAGTCGGGCTCAGAGGTGTTGCGAGAGGCCGCGACGCCAAAGGAGGACCCAAGGTCGGCAATCGCCCGTAGGCTTCCCACCGACAAGAGAAGCATCAGAAAGCGAGTATGGAGGAAATGAACGATCCGCGCCCAGTAGCAAGGAGTGGCCGGATGAATTGGAGGAAGAACTGCAAGAGTTTCTAGAAGCAGAGCTGGCATTGTTTGAGGACCTTAGAGCCGTGACGCACATCGCTGAGCATAGCATCCGGATGAAGGACGACAAGCCTTTGAAGCAAAGGTACTACCCTAAGAATCCGGCTATGCAGAAAGTGATCGATGATCAGGTGGACGAGCAACTTCAAGCTGGCGCGATTGAACCGTCGAAGAGCCCACACAGCTCACCCATAGTCTTGGTCAAGAAAAAGACTGGGGATTGGCGCATGTGCGTAGATTATCGACAGCTCAACGCCCACTCAGTCCCGGATGCGTACCCTGTTCCGCGGAGAAGTTACGACACGCACGATTCATATCCACGCTGGATCTAAAGAGCGGTTACTGGCAGATCCCGATGGCGGCAGATAGTAGGGAGTACACGGCGTTCACTGTGCCAGGCAGAGGACTGTTCCAATGGCGGGTGATGCCGTTCGGTTTGCATTCCGCGGGGGCGACATTCCAGAGGGCACTGGACACAGTCATCGGGCCCGACATGGAGCCTCATGCGTTTGCGTATCTAGACGATATAGTGGTCATCGGAGCGACGAAGGAGCAACACGTGGCCAACCTGAAGGAAGTTTTCCGGCGGTTGCGAGCGGCCAATCTAAGACTCAACAGAAAGAAATGCAGTTTCTTTCGGGAAAAGTTGGCGTACCTTGGCCACGTGATAAGCGGAGAGGGGCTTTGCACGGATCCCGCGAAGGTTGAGGCGATTCGGAGCCTCCCATCACCTTCGAGCTTAAAGGAGTTGCGGCAATGCCTAGGATTGGCATCATGGTATAGACGATTCGTGCCGGACTTCGCGTCTCTGTTACAACCGACGACGAAGCTTCTAAAGAAGGGCCAGAAGTGGATCTGGAGCGAGGAACAGGAGGAGGCGTTGCAGAAGCTCAAGGAAAGTTAGACGACCGCGCCTGTTCTGGCCTGTCCCAACTTTTCGGCCAAATTCGTGCTGCAGACCGACGCCAGCGACTACGGCCTCGGTGCAGTGCTGACGCAAGAAGTCGAGGGGCAGGAGCGAGTAATAGCATACGCCAGTCGAAAGTTACTGAAGGCGGAGCTAAACTACTCGGCCACGGAGAAGGAGTGCCAGGATTACGTGGAGGAGAACGGGCAGTTATATCGGATTTGAGGCCATCGGATAGACGAGGAGGATTTTATCCCATGGAAGCTATGCGTCCCAAGCAGTTTGAGGGGCAGAATGATGAGAGAGTGTCACGACGCTCCCACGGCCGGACATCAAGGAGTGAGTAAAACGTCAGCACGACTTGCGCAAAGGTACTATTGGCCGGGCTTGTTCCGAGATGCCGCCAAGTAGGTGAGGTGTTGCGAAACGTGCCAAAGATTCAAATGCGTGAAACAAAAGCCGGCCGGGCATATGCTCACCAGGTAGGTGGCGGAGCCAATGGCGGTCTTGTGCGCAGACTTCGTGGGACCTTTGCCTCGTTCCAAGCGTGGGAACACAATGCTATTGGTGTTCCACGACGCCTTCGCTATGTGGGTTAAGCTGGTGGAGGAGAGCCTCTACCGCTCTGCTACAACTGGCGTTCCGGGAACGTATACTCAGCAGATTTGGAGTACCCAGGACATTCGTTTGCGACAACGGCGTACAATTTGCAAGCAGAAGTTTCAAGGCGTTCATGGAATCCCTGGTACACAGCGCCTTATTCGCCGCAGGAGGACCCGACGGAGAGAACGAATCGCACGGTGAAGACCATGATAGCTCAATATATCGAAGGCCATCAGAGCTCGTGGGACGAGCTGTTGCCGATGGTAACGCTGGCGGTTAATTTGAGCGTGGCCGACTCCACGGGCGTCACTCCAGCATTTCTGATGTTAGGGCGGAAATCACGCCTACCCGCCGCTTTGTACGATGAAGTCACTCCCGGCTCGGCGACTAGAGAGACCCAGCCCGAGGCCAAAGAAGTTAAAATGAGGGAAATTTTCGACATAGTGCGCAGTAATTTGCAGCGAGCATCAGAAGATCAAGGCAGACACTACAACTTGAGACGGCGTGACTGGAGGCCAGCGTTGGGTTCGGCGGTTCTGTTGCGACAACATCAACTGTCGAACGCGGTGGAAGGATTCGCGGCGAAATTGGCGCCCAAATTCGACGGCCCTTACAAGGTCGTTAAGTTCCTATCCCCCAACGTGGTGCGCCTGACGAAGGAGGGCGAACGCAAGAGAAGGGTGGCCAACATTGCGCAGTTGAAGCCATTTCATCAAAGAGATGAGGAAATCGACATGATCCCGGAAACCGAGACCGGGGTAACGGGGAACGAGGAGCAAACCCCGCTGTCCCCGGCGATGACGACAAAAAGCCTTGATAGGCCTATAAGTCTCACAAACCACTAACTTCCCCGTAGAGCCGCCTATTAATGCTAACACTAACGCAGTAGTTAGAGGGCCATTTCGGTCATTAACACGAATAAAAACAGAAGACTAAAAAACTCTGAACTTACAGGGAAGTAATAATATGGAGGAAGTCATCGAGATCAGCAGCGATGACGAGGGCTCGGTCCGAGTCGAGGACGCAAGCAGCGACAGCACGGAGCCGTTCTCCCGGGAAGAAGCGCGGAGTCGGCAAAGGGACCCGAGGCTCGGTAGGGAGTACTACCGTCGCCAAGAGCAGCGGGCGCCACCCCGGCGCTTGGACACGGTCCTCCGCTTGACAGTGAACGTAGCAACCCGGATGGACGGCCTCATACAGCTGATACAGGCCAAATACAAAACAGTGTATATCCAGTTACCCAGTGGGGGAACAACGCCATCACTCGTGGAGGAGCCGCCATCTCCGCCCCGCCCACCGGGCAGCCCGGAGTCGGATGCACAGAGATGTGCGGAAGACGGAGCCTCGTCGAGATGGGCGATTCCGACGCCATGGACGGCGAGCGAGGAGGAAAATACCCCGGCTGGAGAGATGGACGACAGATCCCCGTCACGGGGGCGGGACGGCGGCAGGGTGCGTTGTCCCTCCGTCGATAACCCCGCCCCGGAGACCGCGGCGAGGGATGGAGTGGAAGAAGAGCATGGGAGTATGTCGAGAGGTTTCGATGAGGCGGTCCGAGTTGAAGATGCGAGCCCCGAGGAAGGTAGCACCGCAAGCCCTATTCCCCGAGGGATGGACGATTGATCCCCGTCACGGTGGCGGGACGGCGGCATGGAGCGTCGATAACCAAGCCCCGGAGACCGCGGCGCGGGACCGAGTGGAAGAGGAACACTTGAATGTGTCGGGGAGGTGAGATGAAATAGTTCGAGTCGAAGAATCGAGCCCTGAGGAGAATGGCACCACAAACCCCATTCCCTAACGCCGAACTAGCGTCGACGTCGAGAGGGATCAACAGCCGGAATCCGCAAGGGTTACGCTACGATATACGCCGGGCACGGTCGAAAACCGACGCCTATCATGCGCGTCTCAGTTTAGCGCAGTGCGCCCGACGGGTCAGGGCCAAGCGGCCGAGCGTAGGCGTCGTCGGCGACGACGAAGAGACGACCAGTGTCCGAACGCAAACCGGACCCCCGCACCACCACCAGTCAAGGGAAAGCAACAGATGGTGCCGAGGGTCCGTCCACGCATCGACAGCGCAGGAAGAGAAGCAAGTCCAGGAGCGGCGAACGCCGAGATGAGTCGGCGGAGACTCGTTCGAGCGAGGAGAGGCGCCTGTTGTCAGACATGGCCGAATTACTGGATGGATGGGAGGTAAACCCCGAGGAGGCACCTTGGCGAAGAGGACGTGCAGTCGAGGAGAATGCTGCCGTTAATCCCTATCGGTTGGAGGGTACACCCTGCCGGCATCGAGCTGAGCGCGGTGGTGATCCAGCACCTGAGGCGGGAGGTGGAGACGCGTAGACGGCGGCACATGAGGACCCGCTTCCGGGACGCGGCGGGGGAACAGGCCTATACGGTGACCGTCAGCTCATCGGGGCGCATAATAATTTCCCTTTCGTAGTAAGGGGGGGGGGGAGGAGGGGTTGTAAGGTGACCTTTTTTTGCCCACCTTACATGTTTGTAGGCAATAAGCAGATATATTGCAATGAAGTATAGTTTTTTTTAGTTATGGTGAGCAGGACTTGAATTTCGAGGCATATTTTGACTTTTGTAGCGGTTAAGGGAATACATTGAAATGAAATAGAATTTTTTTGTTACGGATTTTGGTTTTTGTAGTCGTTAAGGTCATATCTTGAAGTCATTGTTTATATTATAGTACATAAGTTGATATTATATTTTGGTAGAGAGTAAGTTAGGCAGTAATTAGAATAAGCATTAGTTTGTAAGATAGCGCTAAGTAGTTAATAAGTAGGTATAAGTGCCATAGCAATTAACTTTAGAAAGTAGGCAAAATTCAAATTAGGCACGCGATCAGAAATGCAACCGTGCAGCTCGAAAGCTCGCGGTGGTGAATTGCATTGCTGGTCGCGTGGTGAAATCTGCAGAGCGGCAGAAGAGGATTGAAAGCTGCATGCAGATTTCAATTAGTCTGGAGCTCTTGATGTGAGCGGACGCGTCTAAAAGAACGAAAGAAAAGTCGATTGGCAGATATAAGGTCACGAGATTATAAGGTTAATAAAGTAAGAACATGCACGTAGAGATGTTTGCGTATTTATTCGTAGTTAATTTACTAATCAGTTTACTAGCTTACTAATCATAACCAACTGTAATAACCCTAACAGGTAGTTGGAACGAGGTCACGACCCGTTCGCCAGAAGGTCAAACCTCTTTTAGCGAACGGGATGTACCCCCGTTCTAAATACATGTTAGTATTGTTATAATTATTAGTAAATTATTATTAGCAAATCAACTACAAATGAATACACATGTGTCTCTTCATGCATTTCTTACTTTATTTAACATACTACCTCATACCTTATACCCTTTCCAAGTAATCCCTTGCTGCTCTTCAAGCTTTTTATGCTTCTGCTCATACCGAGAGCTCAAAACTGACTCTTACATCCGCTCATTCCGAGAGCCCAAATTTAACTTTTCTATCCGCTCATTCCGAGAGCCCGAAACTAACTCATGCACGCAGCTTTTAATCCCTTTCTGGCTGCTATGTAGATCTCACCACGCGACCAGCAATGCAATTCACCACCGCGAGCTTTCGAGCTGCACGGCTGCATTGCTGATCGCGCGCCCGCCCTCTAATTTGAATTCTTGCTTACATTCTAAAACTAATTACTACAACACTTACGCCTACTTATTGCCTACTTAGCGCTATCTTACAAACTAATACTTATTCTACTTACTGCCTAACTTACTCTCTACCAAAACAAAAACATAAACTTAACAACTACCAATAATCAAAATCTATAGCAACAACAATTCAATTCAGTTTGATTACTTAATCACTACAAACATGTAAGGTGTGCAAAAAGGGCCATCTTACACTCCCCCTTACTTCGACAAAGAAACTACCAGGGCCCCCGACGAGTTGACGTCACCGTGTAGGCCTGTTCGCCTGCCGCGACCCGGAAGCGGGTCCTGCTGTGTCGTCGTCTGCGCGGTTCTCGTCCACCGCTTCCTTGGCTTCAGTTAGTGGAAATTATTTCCACTGCTCGCTGGAGACGTTCTGGCGGTTGTCGGGAGATCGCGTCGGCCACCAAAAACGACTTCCCTCTCCGGTAAAGATGCCGGTATCGCTGTGGCTCCAGCGATTCCAAGCTCGGCACGAATCGCCTAAACCAGGGCGACATCTTCATGCGATGCCGCAGCTCCTCGCAGTAACTCCATCCCTTCCGATTCATCCTGAGGTGAACTCTGTTTAGCCCGCGAAAGGCCTTCCTCGGATTCGCAGTACATTGCCGTTGTGTAGCATCAATCATCGCGATGCCACCCGATATCCTCTGGAACGTCGCGCCTGCAGAAAGTTGTCCGCACGGCATGATTCGCCGCTGAAACTGCTTTCCTCTTGGCGTTGTAAACGTGACGCCCTCTCGATTATACGCTGCCACGGGGATCTCGCCCAGTGTTTGCTTTCTAGATCCATGGTAGACGCGTAAATCGGGTTTGTCGTATCCTCTCTAGAACGTGAAGGATCCTCGGAACAAGATATGCGTCCGGGATCGAGCGGGCATTAAGCTGTCTACGATCTACGCACACGCGCCATTCCCCAATAATTTCCTCAATTAGAACTGTGTGTGCGCTGTGTGGGCTCATCGACGGCTCAATAGCCCCAACTCGAAGCGCATCCACCTGCTCATCGGTCACCTTCTGTGCTCTGGCGGCCGCTCCTCGGGTCCGCCCCTCAAATCCTCGCTCTGCTTTGCAGCTCTCGCGAGAGGCTCAGCTCCCTTTTCCTGATCCAGTGCCTTGCCTCTTTTCTTTTCCTTTCTCCTTGTCGCCGGAAGATCCTCTCTTCTCTGTCTTTATACACTTATTATAGTTTTGCTTTACTCTTTTTTATCCGTCTTAATCTATTTCGTTCTCTTTTACTTTTTTGTTCTTCTTTTATTTCATCTTATTCTCTTTTGTTTTTTCTTTATTTCGTTTTCCTTATTCTTCTCGATTCCCCCCTTTTTATACCATGAACCCATTGAAAATGGGAAATCAGGGTATAATGGTTTTGTTAAAAGTATGTAACAGGGAGAAGGAGGCGTGGCAGACCCCACAAAGTATATATATTCTTGATCAGGGCGACGAACTGAGTCGATTTAACCCTGTCCGTCTGTCCGTCCGTCCGTCCGTCCGTCCGTCCGTCCGTCCGTCCGTCCGTCCGTATGTATGAACGCGTCGATTTCAGAAGATATGAGAGCTAGAGACTTGAACTTTTTTTTTTGATTGAATGACCGTATATACGGCGCGGATATCGAGTTTATCACCAAAAATCGATAGCTCGTCCCGTTGTTTTTTTATCGATAAAAAAACCTTATCGAAAGACAGTTATAAAATTATATCTCCTACATCTTTTAAGCTAGAGTCTTCAAATTTAAAATGTAGATTGATATGTACGTTATAGAATTTCGATTTTTGTTATAATTCACCCCCTACCCCTATATCCACCCCCTTACCCTCATCTTTGTAAAAGGCGTATTTCAAATACTAGAGACTTGAGCTTTGGCAAATATACGCATAGTAATGATAAAACCACAATCTGAAAGTTTCATGGAGAACGTAAGTCCAGAAAAAAAGTTATTAAACAATTAAGTTCCCATGGTAAGTTCACACTGCAGCCCATGCGTGTTAATGCGTGCGTGCCTATGGGTGTCTATGTATATGTTTGCGTGTGGGTGTGTGTTTGTTTAAGCTGAATGACACTAAAAATTATTGAAATGGCTGTTGCTCGGAGGGTTCAGGGTATCTCGTAGTCGAGCAGTCTCGACTAGAGCTTTCTTACTTGTTATACCCTGAACCCATTGAAAATGGGAAATCAGGGTATAATGTTTTTGTTGAAATGTCTGTAACAGGCAGAAGGAGGCGTGGCAGACCCCATAAAGTATATATATTCTTGATCAGGGCGACGACAGTCGATTTAGCCCTGTCCGTCTGTCTGTCCGTCGGTCCGTCTGTCC
>JAWNPK010000023.1:10000-103350 GCA_035047565.1 Drosophila mulleri | reverse complement strand
ACTAAGTTAGAATTTCGAATTTTTTTTTTTTACGATTTGACCACGCCTTCTCCCCGCCTCCTTGTTACCCATTAATGAAATCATGTGTACTTCAGACATAAATTTTTTAAATATATTATATATATCTTACATTACATATTTTCATATAAAAATAAATGTGTACAGCTTATTATATAATGAAAAAATTAAAATGTGTATTTTCATTCCGTTTATACCCTGTAAAATTAAGAAAAATATGAAAAAAAAAAAAATGTTGTATTTTTATTTTACAATAATTACCACATCTCCAAAAATTAACATCAATAATCATAATTTTCTTCATCCAATTCGATATTCGGGTCGAAATTGTTTGCATCATCCCTCAACTTCCTCATCTTCAGCTTCTAAACTTTCGCAGTTTCATTTGTAAATTGATGCGCGATTTGCGAGAGGCTCAATCAGAGCAAACAGATCAATCACTTCGCTTGGAAATTTTAATTTTTCTGTGAAGCTGTCTGTCTTTTTTAAGACAGAGACTTGACAAAAGCGGATCAGATGAATCTAATGCCCTGTGAAAAACATCAGTGATGTTGTTTAGCCTACTGCTCTTTCTGGCATGCGACCTTCTGTCATTTTTATAAATTTTGTTTCGAGCTTCTGATGCGTTTTCTCCGAGAACACCAACAGGAACTATGCAGCTATCCATTATTTGGTATCCATGGATCAAAACTTTGTGCACAGTTGGGGACATGGGATACCAAGAATAGTTATTCATATATATTTCAAATGTACGGACGCAGAAAGCTCTAAATTTATCGCTATTTATATAATGTTCGGATGAGATAGCAATTAATATTATATGAAAGTTTCTGATAACTTCATAATTGAGATTTAGTATGTCAGAAAACTTTCTAGGATCTGAAAACGCTCTTCGGGCGGTGTTTCCATCATTACTGCTTCCACTACCGTTCTGTTTGGGTTTATCAACTATAAGACCCATTTCCAGCCATAACTTTTCTTTTATTTTGTTGCTTCCGTGCTGCGACTTGATTTTTATCTGCTTCCTTTATGCGCCATTTCTTTAAATCATTTTTATAAGATATTCTTAACACAAACTCTAAAAAATCTTATCCAAGCATGAAGTGGGCTTAATCCATACTTAAGATTTTTTTCAGTCACTTTTAAAACACGCTGAGTTAAAATCAGCAATTTCTAACAATTGTTTTTGGTTTCGCCCCGCATTAAGAGGGCATGATTGGCACGAATTTGTACCCGTTAAACAATATTCCAAAACCTTTCCATCAATAAGGGTCAGATGCATATCATACTGGATATATATTGTGTTGTTATTATATATATATATTTATACTCACTAAGACCTCTTATTTGCTCCTCCCAATATTTTTTTTCATTCAATATAACGGCTGTGGTTTCCTTAACAAATTCCATCTTCAAAGGTCGACAAAATCTAATTGACTGCGGTGTTCTATTGAGCCAAATTATTCGGTTATGTTCATCCGTCAATCTTAGGGGAATTATTGTGGAAACAAAAAGGGAATGATCTATAGTATTGAACTCATCACTCTGAAAATATTGCTTATAACTGCTTTGCCCAGTTGATCCATCGAAACCGTAGCTCACTATTAATTTATAGTGCGTTGCATTTGGAACTACTTCTAAAACATCCTCTTGCAGCTTTAGAATCCGATCTGCTGTATGATTTAGTAAGCTCTGCAAAGGCACTTCCGCTTTTTTCACAAATTGATATTCCATTTGGCCTGCATTTCAACTTAGCTTTCACTACTTCCAAATAAGATGGGAAAATATCACATCCGTGTTGTTTACTGATCAACTTAATGTTTCCATACTGCTCTTTTGTTAACCCGTTTTCAATAAGAAAAGCCAATGCTTCAGATGGTTCTATAGAAGTTGGTAAATTTCCTTCTATTTTCTTCTTTCTTATCTCACTCGCATTCTCACTGTGCATTGTTTTTCGTAGAACGAATGCCATATCATTTTCTTTTGCATTTTTTTGCTGAAACCGATGCAGCATGTATAAACAGTTGGGTTGTGTGTTCTTCTTGACTTGCAAGATCAGAAGCTAATTTTCTCTTCAGCCGACTGCCTGCTTCTTCATAAGTAAGTTCTTTACGGCCAGCTTTATCTTGCGAGGACTTAACTTCTTTTAAGTTGATAAATATTTTGCCCTCGACCCACCGTGAATGTGTTGCTTTGAATCTATGCAGATTACGGTTACATCTGGGCAAATATCTTTTAACAAAAGCAATAAACTGGGCTACTTGGGTAGAAATACTGTTTTCTACATTTTCATCCACATTATTATTAATTTTTTCAATCATAAACAATTTCACCGCGTCTGCTTGGCGATTGTTGCTTGCCCATACGTCTAGAAGCTCTAAGCGCGTAAACTCATACTTTGCTATAAAAACGTTATTTTTTCGAAATGGAGCAAAAAGGAGCAAAAACGGTTAAAAGTCTCTAATAATAGAAGTTTCAGACAACACGTTTGCAATTAAACTTCATCACTAGTCTCCTCTATTTGTAAGTTATGTTCCACGAAACACGAACTATTTTGTTATTTTTTAGCTAAAATACACAACAACAAAACATTGAACAATTAGACAAGTCAACAAATGAACTCAAAAATTTGAATTGACAATTTATAGTACATACCATCAGTAATGTTTTCCATTTTTAAAGTTATAAATTTTATTTTTATTTACCGCAGTACTAAACTTCAAAGTTGCACAATTTTTCCCGCGCTTTTGTTGCATACAAAGCAACTCTGGGTCAGCTGACTTGCAGCCCAGCGTTATATAGTAGGGGCAGTCCATAAAATTTTTTAAAAATTCATTTTATATTAGTTAAGATATTTATTATTGGAAAATAAAAAAAAAAGTTTAAAAATTGATAAAAAAAAATTGTATTTATGCCAAAATTTTCGGGGTTTTTTTCCTATAGTGGGCTGTTAGCTGACTGCCCAGCAAATGGGGGCGTGGCAGTAGGTATTTTTTTTTTTATTTTTTTGTTTTATTTCCTTTTTTAGTTGCTTTGGCACTGCGTGTGTGCGGGTGTGTGTGAGTGTGCATGTGTGTTGGTTAATTTTTGGCTGCTGCAATTAACGCATACACACAGACTAGCACACACACACACCCACACACACACACCTCGCCTTTTGGCTAATTGAAGCAATTTTTGCAATTGCGCAAAATACAAAAATAAAAAAGTAAAAATGAAAAAACTACAATTAAAATTGAAACCTTTGCAGCCAAAGGCAATTGTTGTTCACACAAACACACACACACACACACACTCATACATATATACATACATACATACATACATTTGCCTGCTGTTTAGCTGCGATCTTTTGCATTCACTTCCCATTGTCAAAAGCCAAGCGCAGACGTCGCTCACTTCCGCCCAACAACAAACAAACAAACAGCAACAACAAACAGCAACAACAACAACAACGACTAGCTAACAAACAATTGCTGTTCGTCTCGCTCGGCCACGCCCCGTTGCCTGTTCGCCTAGCCAAAGCGTTCCATTACCAAAACGTTTCTGGCGCCGACCTTGGCCTTGAGCGCACTTCATTCCAATTGTTGTTGCTTCTTTAACTCTTTACTTTTATCAATATATGTATGTATATATGTATATGTATATATGTATATATGTATGCATATATGCATGTATATGTATATATGCTCTCTTATGCCAATTGGGTTGGCTTTTGCCTTTGGCTTTTGGTTCCCAGGCTGCCCAAATGCGTTGGCTCATTAATAAAACGTTAGCACCGTTAAAGTGCCTAGCTGCAGAAATTAACGTCTAATTGATGAAATGGCAAAAGTCAAATGGAAACTGTGGAAAACTGTGGAAAACTGTGCAAAGGCGAGGAAAAGCTTGGGCGAACAAAAAGCCAACAGCAACAACAACAACAATAAGGTTGTTTTGCTTATTGATTGAAAAGCAAAGGCAATGTGACTGCAATGACTGCAGCATCCAACAGCAACAACAGCAGCAACAACAGCAGCAGCAACAGTTGCTCATGTGCAATTTATGCGCAGCGTGACAAATCAATTTTGTTTTAGTCATTTTTAGAGAGTTTTGCCAGCAGTTGCGCTGCGTTTGTTTGCCAACAGTAACAACAGCAACAACAGCAGCAGCAGCAGCAACAGCAGCAGCAACAGCAGCAGCGGTTGGTAGTTTCGCACGCTCGCAACGGCAAACAGCGCCGTTATCATCAGCATAAATATGTGACATTTGCGAGTAATGGCAAATGACGTTCATATCGAACAGCCAAACAACCAACAACAACAGCAACAACAACAACAACAACAATCAACAGCATTAACAACACTGGCAAATAGTTTTCATATTACAGTTGCAGTTGCCGTTGCAGTTAAAAGGTTGCAAGTGTGACGCGCCATGAATGCCATAGCTATCGATCAATCGATAGCATGTCGATAGCACTTTATCATGCCAATGCCATGTGGGACTCACTTAATGCTAAATTATCTATCAATCGATAACATGTCGATAACTATTTATCATGCCAATTCCATGTGGGCTTCACTTAATGCTAAATGATCGATCGATCGATAACATGTCGATAGCACTTTATCATGCCAATGCCATGTGGTCTTCACTTAATACTAAATTATCGATCAATCCATAACATGTAGATAGCATTATATCATGCCAATGCCATGTGGGCTTCACTTTACGCAAAAGTATCGATTAATCGATAACATATCAACAGGCCAATACCATATACTTACTTCTAAAACAGATTTGGTTTATGGTTTTTAATCGATAACAATAAAACGGCAATAACTATCGATGTTTACAGAGACCCTAACAATATTTTGCTATCTGTAGCTACTATGGGCTCTGAGATCGTCGCTTTCATATCTACGGATAGACGGACGGGTCTAACTCGACCCGCTTTTTCACTCTGATTAAGAGCTTTGTGGGTTCTCCACGCCTCCTGCTGCCTGTTACATACATTTAAAAAAAATCGATTATACCCTGATTGACATTATGCCCTGAATTTCAATTTTCAATGGGTTCAGTGCATAATAAGGCGAAGAAATATAGTTTTTTAGTCCAGCTTAAAATCTATTTTGCCCATACATAGCTGAACATTGCATTACTTCTGCCCTTTTGCCAGGCTCCAAAGTCGAGAAAAAGTCGCATGCGTAGGCGAGTGTTGCAATCGGAGCGAAATGTGCTTGCCGCAACAGAATGCAATCAAAGTGCTCAACGGGCACGTTTCACAGCAAATTATGTATGAATACATAATACATCATATATGTATGTATGTATGCATATATAAATATATATACAAATATCTACATATACACATGCATACATAAAGGTAATTGCCGCTAATCATTTGGCGTGCGTGCTGCGTGCTGTTGCCGTTGCGAAAGGTGGCGCCTCCCTGAGCACGCTTATTCGATTACAAACAAAAGAAGAGAAAATGTGCTTAAAAAAAATAGTCTATAAAAATCATTAATATGTAAAAAATAATAATAAATTATAAAGAATTATAAATAAACAAGCGTCATGTGTTAATTAGTGCGCTGCTCGCATTGCACAACAGACGCTTTACAACACTGTGCGTAATTGTTGCTCTCAATGCGGAACTGAATGAATCATAGATAAATTGCTCACAACAGCTGAATGAACGCATGTGAATCGAAGCTGAAGCTCAATGATTGAGTGTGCGAAGAGGCAGAAGCGAATGGCGATAAAGTGCCTGAAAAGTGCTATCGTAATCGAGTGAGCAATGCACTTATTCAGCCATGACTGTTATCGGTTTGCGTGATTTTTAAGCGCTTTTTGCTCTTACTAACGCATAATTAAGATAGTGGTTCATTGCGAAAGAGAGAGAGAGAGAGAGAGAGAGAGAGAGAGATAGAGAGAGATAGCGAGAGAGAGAGAGAGAGACAGACGCATAGGTTACGACCTTAAATATGCCATAACATCAAATATATCGATACTTTAGCGGTGGCATTGCATCGAGTTGATTGACTTTTAGCTTGTTCTTATATGATAGCAGATATACATATGTATTTAAGTAAGTCTTATAGACTCTGGTATAAATCTGGAATCGATAACTATCGTTATATTTGATACACAATATTTTAGTGATACCTTCTCAATATGCTAGTATCGCTTATATTTGGACCAGAAATAGTAGAGTTTTAACTTACTAAAAATCCTTGTTCGATAACTATCGAAACACCAAATCTATTTGTACTAAAGACATATCCATGAAAGGTGAAAATGATAACAATCGTATAATTTCTGATCCATAATCATCTACATATATGCATTGATATAATGATCTATACACATCTATGTCTTTGAGAATCTGGCGTTTATTCAAGTGAAATTAGTTGTGATCGATAGATATCGAATCAGGCGGCAGCTGAAATCGAATAGTAAGTAAATATTTGTGCAAAACCCGCAGCCAAACAGCCTCAACCCCTATGCGAAAACTCACTCACTCAAGAGCCTCAAGGTTGTGCGTGTGCGTGTGTGTGTGTGTGTGCGCTGACAAATGCACAAAATGCATAGCATGGCGCTTTAATGGGGCGGTGGGTTGGGGCGTGTGCGGGGGGCCTGAAGCAAAGCGCGTGCAAAACGCAAGAAGGAAGTGATTAATAAGCAAGCGAAGGTAAACAAAACAAGCAAAGCAAAAAAAAAAAAAAAAAATACGGCGACTGCTTAAGAGACCGCAAAAGAAAAAAAGAGACCTGCACCAAATGCAAATGCAATGCTAGACGGAGAGAAAAAGGGCAAGGGAGAGATAGACTGAGGGGGAGAGAGAGAGAGAGAGAGAGAGTGTGGGAGACGCAGTGGGGGGAGGGGGGCTTATAGTGCAGCGCAGTGAGAGCGTGCGCATGTGTTGCATATGCAATATGGTCACCCTAAAACGGCATTTCTGACACTCTGTCTGTGTGTGCGTGTGTGTGTGTGTGTGTGTGTGTGTGTGTGTGTGTGTGTGTGTGTGTGCGTGTGTGTTATCGCTCGCATTGCAAAAAACTACAAACTATAACGCAATTACATGCAGCAGGTCCCGCCCACCCTCTGCCCCTCGCTCAGCTCAGCCACGGCTTCCTCTGCTAGCCAACCACTCACCTACGACTCATTACCCACACTCACACACGCACACACACACACACACGCACACATAACACAGTTGAGTCGGCTGCCTTCTCGCTCTGACGCATGCTCATGCGGCTTGCCGTCTCGCTTGCACCTTAAATTGTAATTGCATTTTGCGTGCATCAATTATTGCGCATTTCTCAGTTGCGTTGTTCAATTGTTGTTGTTGTTGTTGCTGTTGTTGCTGTTGGTGTTGTTGCTTTTATCTGGGCAGTCGCCTTCTAATTTACAAAGCAACAACGACAAATATTGTACAATAAAAATAATAATAGTGCACAGCATTAGCTGAACACAACAGCAAAAAAAATAATGCACATATATAGAAACATAACACACACTCACACACACACGCACGCACACTCTAATGCATATAGTCCATATAGTTCGTTCAGCTCATTTAGCAATTGAAACATTTGGAAACTGTAGAACAAACTGCAAAGGGGAACCGAGTGAAGTGAGCAGCAGTTGATATTTGGAACAAGTGGAATGAAGAGCACTTGAGATTCTGCGGAATCAATGGAAATAGAAACGAGTGGAAGTGAACTATTCGAAACAGCAAGAAGCATTTGCCATATATTCCAAAAGACGAGTTACATGAAACAAGTGGAAATAGAAGTACTAGCAGTTGAAACGCTTGGAAACTGAAACAGCGCAAAGCAGATACCATTGGAAGTAGAAAAATGGAAAATAAGAAACATTTTCAATATATAGCAGTTAAAAGGAAAACAACAACAAATAAAACGGGAAACATTAGGAATCTGAAACGTTTGGAAACAGAAACAATTGAAACGTAAAACATTTACGAAAACAATATTTTGGAAAATATAAATATTTTCAATTAGAAACACCTGAAAAGTTGAATTATTTGAAACGTTTTACACAATGAATCTGGAACGTTTGAAAACTGAAACATTTGAAGAGAGACGTACATACATAAAGCGAATGAGAATGGACAAAGTATATGAAATATATATGGAACTAGTTCATGCACTTCAAATTTTTGAAGTAGTTCTTCTTCTTTAAGTAGTTCCGTTTTTCATACTGGTTGCGATTAATTTCAAAGTTTGGGAATAAACTTTCTTCTTCTACTTTAAGCAGTACTTTATAAGTTCGCCTAGTGCCGGAACTAGTTCATTCATTCAAAATATTGAAAGTACTTCCTCTTCTTCTTCAAGTAACTCTTCAGACGTGCCGGAACTAGTTGTGTTTCAGCTAACAGAACATATTTATTCAGTTTGGAACCAGTTCATGCGACACATATGAATTAAGCTCACGAACAACATTGCGTATGCGTGTTACCATTACTTGACCGCTGAGAAGCGCCAAGAGAGGCGCACATTCTCTGACTGACTTTTCAGCTATTAGCAACAACAACAGCAATGTTGACATGCAAGCAGCGGCTGACCCATTGGCAATTAGCATTTGGATGGAGCTGATGGAGCTGCAGGCCAGGTGCCAATGCCAATTTATCTGATCGCGCGAGGTACAGTTGACGCCCCACAGCAGCAGCAGCAGCAGCAGCAACAGTCATGAATAGTAAAAAGCAAACACTGGACGCTTGCGTGCCATCGTTGTGTGTTAGTATGTGTGTGTGTGTGTGTTGGTGTGTGTGTGCGCAATTGTGGATTAATTATAACCAAGGACTCATAAGATACAAATAAAGATACAAATGTATCTGTAGCTCGTATCTGCGCCGCTGTGTACGTCTGTGTGTGTCTGTGTGTGCGAGTGCACTTTCCGTTGGGCCAGAACAAGGTTAATTCAGTTAGCCATTGTTGCTGTTGCTGTTGCTGTTGCTGTTGCTTTAATTACGCTTTGTTACATAATCATTCCAACTGATGACACGCACACACACACACACACACACGCACACACGCACACACACTAGCAGAGGCAAATATGTATTAAAACCTAATTTATTATTTCTTCTATTTAATTTGGCGCTTTGGGAAAAACAGCTTTAACAACCCGTTGACAGCCGCTCCTAACAGCAATTTTTTTTTCCTCTTGCTTTTTTTTTTTTTTGACACTAGAAAATGTTTGACATAAAATTTCTTTGGCTGTTTTATGGCATTTGGTAGCCCTAGAAATTTCGCATAAATCCGGTTCTTGTTTTTTAAGCAACTTTCATGCTGGCACACCGACAACTAACAACAACAACAACAACAACAACAACAACAACAACAACAACTATATATATAAGATTAAGATTAAATACATCAAATATATAGTAAGGGGCTAACTTTATCTACATATACATATATAGCCTGCTTTATAACAACAACAACAACGGACACGGCAATTAGACATTTAAAATTTCACCAGGCAAAAGAAAAAGAAAAAAAAAAAAATTAAAATAAACTTCGTCTTCATCCATCGCTCATTGCAAATTTCCCATGGTCAGAACTTTCGAAAGTTTTGCCCCTTTTTTTATGTATTTTATTTATTTTTTTAATTTTGTTTTTATTTATTTTTTGTGGGACTGCATAAATTATGCATAGCTAATAAATAAAGAGAAGAAGAAGCAGCAGAAAAAAGGCCCATTCGCAGTGCGTTTGAAAAAATAATTCTTTTTTATTAATTTATTTCAATCTTTGTTTAATAATTTAAATAAAAGAATAGTTTAAGAGTTTCGCAAATTTTGTTATCATATTTACAGGGCATGGTAGTGCTATATATGTACCTACATATATACCAAGTTGGACGAAGAGAGAGAGAGAGAGAGAGAGAGAGCAATAAGTAATTGTTAGTACAGCTGTTAGTACGGCAACAAGGCCAGCGGCCGGGTATTACCGACTGCAGAATACTCACTCAAGGCTCAAGCGGTGTCTGAACAATTTTTCAATTGGAATATATGTATATACGTTGTATATCATAGAGTAGAGTATGTCCATGGTGATTTAGTTCGGTTTAGTTGAGTTTTAAATATCAAGTTCGCAAACTGTAAGAGACTGTAGGACGGACATTGTGCAGTACCAATACACTCCTTCACTCACTTCGTCAATATACTAAAGAAATATAGAACAATAATGAAAAGTTTAATTTAGAATTCAATAATGTTTGCGAGAAAGAGAGGGCAACAGAGTGCTTGATCCAGAAAAAAGGAGGAGAACGCTTTGGGAATAATTAGAGACAAGTATAAAGTTTTAAGATCAGCAACAATTTTTATTTTATTTTTTTTTTAAGTAAAACAAATATAAATTAATAATACTATGATAAAAACTATTTAAAAATAAATTGCCCGTACAATGTTTTTGCATATCAGTTTACAATATAAACATACATATATGTGATATATATATATATATGTACATATAAATAACAAACAATAAATAAAAATATAAAAAAAAAATAGATTAATTAACTGCAAGTTCTTTGCTAATGATGATTCAAACCCGCTTCGGGTTTCATATACAGTTTGAATGCCTGCTGTAGCTACTATGCATCAAACTTATCTATGCCACGCCCCACTCAACGCCCACGCAGATATGATAATATAATGGTATTTATCGCCTATTTGGCTGACTTGTACAATATATCAATAAGGCACAAACCGAAATCAAGGCCTCAGCTCTTCTATTTATTTACTTATCGCAATCAAAAAAAGAAAAATATGTATTAATGTGAGGAAGAAGAGACACAACTTGGGTCGGGGCTATTAATTCAATGCGGTAGGCCCAACTATCAAAATACATGCATACATGTGTATACAAGCGAGAGGAAGAAGAAGAAGCAGAATAGAAGGAGGAGGAGGAGGAGGAAGAAGCAGAAAAATTCGCGAGTCTATTGAACTTTGCGTTACAACAGCAACAGCAACAGTAGCGCAAAAAAAATGTATATATAAAATAGTTTTGCGCAAACACAACAACAATAACAACAACAATAACAACAACAACAACAACAACAACAATAAGGCACATGAATTGTATATAAACCAAACGCAAAAAAGTTCATTGAACTTGCGGCGCAATCTTTGCGGCTGCCTGTTGCTGCTGTGGTTGTTGTTGTTGTTGCTAGTTTTACCCGAAAGATCAACGACACGCACAAAACAACAACAATAACAACAATCATAGTCATAGGCCCAACGCACGCACCAAAAGTCAATGAACTGTCGACGTCGCGACGCCGTAGCTCTGCTATCCGTAGACAAGCATATAAAAAAAGTGCGTGAGCCACGCGTCAGCGTCAGCGCCAGCAACAAAAACAACGCACGCAAAAAATATTCGCAAAGATCGACGCACGCACCGCAACAACAAATTGAGGCCGGGCCCCACAAACACCAAAAAAAAAAACGAAAAGAAACAGAACATAAAATGTTGCCAAAAACTTAGGCAACAACAACAGGAACCAACACCGTTGGTTCGTTCGCTCGCTCTCGCTCTCTTTTGGCAACTCGCTCACATACGCACGCACAATTGGCAAACATTTCTGCGCGCTCTCTTTCGCATTGCCCGCCGCTCTCTCAACATTTCAAAGTCAAGTTGAAGAGCAACAAAGCTGACGGCCGTCGCTGTGTCTGCTCGCCAGTGTGTGTGTGTGTGCGCGCTTTGTGTGTGTGTGTGCCTTTGTTTCGTGATCTTTTTCGCCCAATTTGCGAATTCTCTTTGCAAAATTCGCTCTGCGCGTTTGCTAGCGTTGCTGCCGCTGTTGGCGTCGACGTCGACGTCCACACAGCCGTTGGACGCTTACGCAATTCGCATGTTTGGCAAACATATGGCCCCAAAAACAAATTTATTATATGAGCAACAATAGCGAAAAAATCGTAGTAGCAGAGGAAGAAGAAGAGTCCAAATATGAGAAGAGAAATAAAAACCGTTTTGCACTGTTTTCGCGCTTTATCAGCTCACTAAAACAATTTGAGCGAAGTGTAGAGTGGAAGAGAAAGAGAGGGAGAGCGAGGGAGGGAGAGTAACGCACACTGTGCGTTTTCCTGCACTTGACTCTTTATTTCTTTAATGTGTTTCTTTTAATTTAGATCATGTATTAAACATATACATATGTATGTATGTATAGACTATTTGCTGTGTGTGTGTGTGTGTGTGGGTGTGTGTGTGTGTGTGTGTGTTATCGCACAAGCACACAAAACTGCAAACTTTTGCCGCAGCCCTCGCCTTGGCCCTTGTCTCATATCAAGCCAAAGGCACGTACACTGCTTTATTAGAGAGAAATAGTTAGCTATATATAGAACGAAATCTGTAAAGCCAATCAAAACATTAGTAATAATCGTAATAATATATAGAGAAATAGCCAAATGAACATTTTTAGCTGTAAATTCAGTTTGAATGCATAATGTAATATATAAGAATATATAAATATATATGTACACACATATAAGTAGTCAAATTTTGAATATACATATATATTTTATATACACACGTACATATACATATGTATATACACATTCCTTAATATAGTACGTAATATATCTATTAAAATTTGATTTCTTATTTGCCAAAATATAATTTCTTTTACAAGCTCTAAACATATTATATACAAATTTATTTTCAAATTTTAAGTTTTACATTTGAATGCTCATTCATAAAGTGAAATGAGCATATTGGTTTGCTGCACTATCTCTCTCTCTATGAATGCAAACAATTTCGCCATTAGCGAGGCTAGAGACGTGAAATTTGGAATCGAGCCGTCCACTAGGGGCGTGGTAGATCGGCAAATGCATATATAGTATATATATATATATATATATGTACATGGTACTTGAATATGTTGACGGAGTATTCAGTTCCCTTCCTATATAAACACCTACATACATACATATGTATATGTATCTCGGTTTGGGTCTTCGTTTTTATTGGCTAAATGCAAATTCGCACATCATTTGTTTTGGCCAATTGCTTGACTGCAATTGATCTTTAACTGCTGCGCTGATCTTTGGCCAACATTTGATGCGCATTTCTTGCAGCTGTCCAAAAGCGAAAAACCAAAAATAAAAAACCAAAAATAACAAATAAAATAAAAATCAAATTTAACTGGATTCGCATAATTTGTCTTATGTCGCACCTTTTGAACTGGCGACAGCGCGTCAATTAATCAATGCCAATAATGCAGCCGTGTGTTCAATAGAGATGCCAGCCACGCCCATGCCGGCCGACCAAACACTTCCGCCTCAAGAGGGAGCGAGGGAGAGGGAGCGACAATAGTTAGAGCAGCTGTTGATATAGCGAATTGTTGCGAATACGGCGAAACATATGTTCTTATCTGTATCTGGCAGATACGTAAGTGGGTCACAGACAAGCTAAACGCACGCACACACGCACGCATAGCACACTAATGCGTATACGCACTCGCGCTCGCTCGCTCGCTCGCCGGCTGCGTAAATTGCGTATACGCAATGTGTGTCAAGGACAGATATGTGCGAAATTTTTATTATTATTATCATTGTGGCCGTTGTTGTCGTTGTTGTTGTCGTTGTTGTTGTTGGGTTGCTTTATGATATTCAATGTTTCAGTCGCTGTACGCTGCTGCTCAACGCTAAATTTAAATGACAACAACAACAACAACAATAACAACAACAGCGGGCAGCAATCAGGCACCTAGTGAACTAATTTGCGACTCTGTGTGAGCGCGTGTGCGTATGCGTGCGTGCGTGTGCCTCTCTCTGTGTGTGTGTGTGTGTGTGTGTAGATAGCATTGAGTTTCAACTGACTAACGACCCGCTAGAAACAGTTTTGCGCGCCGGCCGATCTTTTATTTTTTGCACAACGCACGCCCACGGCCAAGCCAAAGGTCAAACAAAGCCAACTGCGAAAATTTCTCTTTTTTTTTTTTTTTTTTTGTTTGTATTTTTTATTTTTGAGCGCGCACACGCGGCTTGGACAGCTGTAATAAAACTCGAATGACTGCAGCTGAAATGCTCTAACTATCTATGCCTATCTCTCTCTATCTTTCACTCTCACTCTCTCCGTTTGCCATTTCTTTCTCAAGACAACAGAAAAACATTTTTCATAAATATCTGTCAGATGCAAAAGTATCTGCGTGAGTGAGACTCCATCTAACGGCTGGAGATACAGGAGATACAACATTTTTCATTTTCATTTGATATATGTAGAAGCATCTTTGTTATGTGTAGCTCTCAGATATATAGCCCATACATCAGTATCTCTTTCTTTCAAATATTCGATAGTTTAGTCTTCTTCTTCTTTAAAATATTTAAATAACATACCCAAAGCTAAATAATAGCATATAAAAATCTACTCTATCATTTAGCCTACAAAGAAACAAAATGGCCCCAAGCTGAATTATCTAAGATGGCATAAAAAAAAAAAACAATGGAGAGTATGATAGAGCATATCTGCTAGGGGATAATAATAAGGAATAAGGAAATATGAAATTAAACAAATAAATACAATATTTGTTATATAGGATCTAATATTTTATATAAATAATCCAAATAACATATAAGCACACATATACATACATAAACATATACATATATATAAACTATAAAATACTACCATAAGACCCTAGCTTAAAATAAAAGTGTTAATGACATCATTAAGTGGTGTTTAAAACATGTATATACATATGTAATACATGTATATATGTAATATTTAACTTCATTATAGTGTTAATTAACTTATATCATAATCGCATATATAAACACATTATCACGCTTAAAATCAAATTAATTTTACATAATTAAAGTTAAAAATTTTGTTTATATTTTTAGATACACTTTTATGTATATATAGATATTATAAATATATATTTTTTTAATTTTTTAAATACATTTTTTATATAATTTCAAAAGTATTTGTTTATTTCCTTTACCTATTTTAATTTAATTTGTATTTGTACTCGTATTTCTAATACAAACGTATGCTCTCTGACTCTCTCTCTCTCTCGCCTTCGCACATTCTTTTTGTATGTCAAATTTCCAATTGGGTCGCACGCATCGCAACTTCTGCTATTTGCGAATTTTTTTTCTTTCTTCATTTTTTTTTTGCAAACGCGTCGATCGCGGAAACGAAACAAAATGATGTTGTTGCTGTTGTTGGCGCTGCTCTTAGCCTGCGTGTGTGTGTATGTGTGTGAAGCAACGAACGCATTGCGTAATCGACGCTGCTTGTCGCTGCGCCTTTGCAGCTTGACAACACAGAGCAGCGCTGTCAGCAGAGGACGCTAGTTAAGTTCAGTTGGACGCCTAGTTAGCGCCTACATGTGTGCAGTCTGTCTTCAATGTGTGTGTGCGCTTGTGTATGTGTGCCCCTGTGCTAGCTGTTTATAAAAGCAGTTAGAAGTCAAATGGCGCTGCCTTGCTGCGCTCTGAAGCAATGCCAAAGCAGGCAGCTTTCAGCAGCGTGCACATGTATGCATGTGTGTGTGCGTGTATGTGAGCTTTTGTCAGCTGCTTTTCGGCGTCATGCGTAAGCGGCTATAAATTTAGCAAGCACCATACAGAACTAGCAACGGCAGCAGCAACGGCAACGGCAGCAAAAGCAGAAGAACCAGAGTCAAAACGATGCCGTGGGCTGCGCAGGCGTTAGCGTTGCCGTCGCTGCCGGCATCGGCATCGGCGTCAGCGTCGACAGTGACTTTTCGCTTTTTGTGTACAGTTGTTCATTTCATGCCTGCTTTTTCGGCCGAACGCGGAATAGAATTTTTTTTTCGTAATTTTTTTTGTTTGCTTCTTTTTTATTTTTGCGAAATTAGCAACAACAACAACAGCGAAAATCTAACAGCGAATTCTTTTTATTTGCCATTTTATTTTTTTGCCTGCTTTTTTTTGTTGTTGTCGTATAGCGACGCACAAAAGCGCGTTAAGTTTAGCCTATTGAGAACTACAACAACTACAACAACATGACAGCGTATTTAGGTCAAACGCTCAACGCTGGCAACTGCGTGCCGATTGGCAAAAATACAACAAAAAAAAAGAAGCGAAAAACTGAAATTTTTTCTTTGCGAATTTTTTTCCCTGCTGGGTTTTTTGCTGATTTCATTTATCTTTGTGTGCGGCTGACGCTGTTGTTGTTGCTGCTGTTGTCGCTGGCTCTTCTAGGTTGTTAGCTGTCTGTGGTACAACAACAACAGCGACAACAACAGCAACAACAATGTTTTTTATTGCCTATGGTGTGCGTTACCTAAATAACGGTTCATCAAACGTCATGGCCAAGATACATACATACAAACATACATACATACATATATAGATACAGACATACATATGCATCTGTGAGATACGCAAGTATCTTGTAAATACACAAGTATCTCCAAGATAAATTGGTAGCTATGCGTACATAAGTATCTGGGAGTTAGATAAGCATACGTAAATGAGCTAGTTGCAAAAACTTGATACAAATATCAAAGTATCTGTGAGATACTTCAGTTGAATGGAATCCAAAAGTATCCTGTAGACACATAAATAATTGTAGGATACAAAAGGTTTCAGAGATAAATATTGCTATTGTATCTGTATCTATATCTATGTCTGTATCTGTATCTACAGATGTATCCTCAGATGTATGTATCTATATTTTTCGCATCACTTATATGTGTTATTCATGTGTTGTCTATCTAATACAAAAGTATCTTTGGAATACATATGCGTATAGCTGTCAGATACTCCAGTATGCGATATAGAAAAGTATCTATAAGATGGAGAAGCATCTATGAGTAAGAAAAGTATCTTATATGACATATATGTATATGTATGTAAAGGATCAAATATGATTTAGTATGCTTTCTATAATGGATATATGAAATGTAATATCTGAAATATAATAAACATATCTGAGCAGAACATGAGACTAGATTTAAGTAGATATTTATATATGATATGATATATAATATAATAGGTATATGACATAATATATGTATATGATATCTAATCTATAATCTATATCAAAGTTGATCTGATCTAAATATGCTGAAGTATACATATAAGTATATGTGTACATGAACATTGATCTTATCAACTCCATGCCATTTCCTCTATCTCTCTGGCCCCCCTCTTCCGTCCCCGTAATCATTGTAGCCTAATCATAGAGAGCACGTGCCACACATTCAACATTCACATACATATATATTTGGTATTTCGTTCTTGCTGATTCTGTGTGAAAGAAAAGCTGTAGCTGGTACAAACGTTGCAGGTTAACAATAATAATACGAATACAATTACAATCCTCTGTACGTGTGCGTGCGCTTCAGGGTAGTTAACAGTGTTTCTCTCGTCATCTTCATTCGGTGATCGAGCAATACATATATATGTGTGTGTGTGTGTGTGTGTGTATTAGATATTATGGGGCAGCAGCAAGTTGAAGTTGAAGCTGTCGATTGTCCTTGCTCATATGTGTATCGATATTCATAAATATATAGGTGTGCGTGTGTCTGATTAAAATATATTTTATATAAAGGTACCGATAAGCAGGCTAGTTAATCAAGTGTAGGGCAGAGTGTGTAGAGATCTGAGTCTGCATTTAATACGCTATGCATAGACCAAGAAACTGTGAGTGTGAGTGTGAGTGTGTATATGTGCGAGAGTGTACTCTCCTTCCAGTTCCACTTCCATTTCGATTTCCATGCAATGTATCTGTAGTTAATGGCTGATGATGGTTGATGATGGTTGGTTCCACCTAGGATTTGTGTTTCGATTTCTTACTGAGCGTGTGCTTTCGCTTGACATCGGCCGGCTGCTTCGAGTGTGCCGACGTCTGCTCGCCTTCTGGATGGTGGGACTTCTGCTGCTGCTGCTGCTGCTGCGGCGGCTGCTGCTGCGGCTTCTGCTGATCTGGCTCTGGCTGCTGCTTCTTCTTCTTCACAGAGGATGTGTTCAGCAGCTTTTTGCTCTTGCACTTTGCCGGCGTCGGGCGCTGCGGCTGCTGCTGCTGCTTCTGTGTGTTGGCCGGCGCCGCTGGCGCCGTCTTGGCGCCCCGAGCCTTGCGCAAACCCTTCAGGTTCGGCTCGGAGAGCAGCTCGCGCAGCGTCAGCGTTGACTTCTCGCGCTTCTCTCGCTGATCGGGCGGCGCCTTTGCCTTCGGCGAGCTGGCCGACGGCGATGTCGGCTGCGTGCGCGGCGACTCCGGGATGCAGGGCACAATCTCTGCGAGATTGTCGTAGCGCGGCTGCTGCGCCTTCAGGCGCGCCTGCAGCTTGGTGGGCTTCACCGGCGGCGAATACGATTCCATCGAGTACAGCGTCGTCGAGCCGTTCGCAGCGGGTGTGGAGCTGATCTTCCAGCGACCGGCGCGCTCCATCTGGAACGCCCTGTAGATGAGGTGGCGCGGCACGGGAATGGGCAGAGCGGCGTGCATTTCCTGAAAGAGAGGGACAATCGAAAATGAGATAGAGTGGCCTCAAGAGGAAATGGAATTGGCACACGAGCCAGGCAATGGGAGCACATGAAAGTGGGAATACTTTGAACGGCTGGGAAGGCAGAGAACAATTATAATATCTGCACTGGGAACAGTTTAACTCACGCTGATTCGTTTCAACTGAGAAGAGACTGGCATGCTCAAAGAGGTGGAGCTGGGAGCAGCTGAAACTGTGAGAAGATGAATCTCTGAACAGAGGAAGGTGGGAATAGTTTGTGATAGGAACAGTCTGTGCTATGAACATACATATATACAGATGTAAGTGTAACTAGATGAGACTGTGAACAGCTTGAGCTATATTGGCTTATGTCGTGAACAGTTTGAGCTATGAACAGATGAAACTGCAGAGGCGCAAGTCATCAGCTAAGAAGAGAGCAATTGGGGCTATGAACAGTTCAAGCTTAAGCCAAGATCAGTTGAGGCTATAAACAAATGAAACTGAAGAGATGGAACTGTGAACAGTTTAAGCTATGAGCGACTGATGCTATGAACAGTTTAGGCTATGAGTGACATATGCTACGAACAGTCTGAGCTATGAACAGTTGGAATCATGAAGAGCTAAAACTGAAGAGACGAAAGTCACTCGTTTAGGCTATGAACAGCTTAAGCTAAGCACAGTGCAGGCAAGGAACAGCTGAAACTGAGGGGATAGAACCAAGAACAGTTAAGGCTAAGAGTGCTCAGAGCTATGAAGAAGATCAGTAAATAGTTTAGGCCATGAACAGATGCAACTGAAGAACAGTTTGGGCAATGAACAGCTAAAGCGATGAAGCGTTTAAATTGTAAACATGAATTGGGAATATGCATATTTAGATTATAAGTAGAGGGAAGTAGAAGGGAGAGCTATTGGCTGAAGAGAGCTTAACCGAAGAGAAATCAGACTAAGCTAAGTGCTGGGAACAGCTAAATTGGACGCTCAGCTGTTCCCATATAGCCAGCCTAAATTCTGGGAAATGCATTAAGCCATATCCCTACCGAATCGTAGAGTTTCCTTTGATCCTTGCTGAGCTTCGTCCAGGCATCGGGTGCCCGTTCCATGGCCTCGTCGATGCTGCAGTTGTGCATTATGCAGAACTCCCTTACATAGTTATAGAACTGTATGGGCGTGGCATTCTTTGGGCGAAAGTGGCCCATAGCTGCGATGAGGCCGATGCGTTTCTCGTGCGGCGATTGAGGCGTTTGCTCTGGCTGCGACTTTGCCAAATCGCGCAGCAATTCTGCATCGCTCGAGAATTTTCTGTTTTCCGATTTCTGTTGTTGTTGTTGTTGTTGTTGTTTATCATTCTGTTGCGGCTGTTGTTCTTGAGGTTGTGGTGGGTGTTGCTTTTGTTGTTGCTCCTCGTTGGATTGTTCCTGTTGTTGGCGCTCATCGTCGTTTTGCCCGTCTTGCTGTAGTAGTTGTTGTTGTTGTTGTTGTTGTTGTTGCTGCTGCTGCGGCGGCGGCAGCAACAACTGCGGCTCTTGTTCATTTTCTTTTAGCTGTTGTGTCATTTAAACGCGATACTAAATTTGGTTTACACCGATTATAAATTCAGATTTATATGCTATCACTTTTCACGATTTTTACAATAACTTTTGCCAAACGAAGAAATAAAAAACTCAAAAGTAGAAAAAAAAAATAAATAAAACGTGTGCTGTAGTCGAGCACTATTTATAAAATGAAACTGAACTGGAGCAGCTCTAGGGGCTGCCCGAAAATTGAAGGCAGAGCCTCCTTTAATTACACACAAATCGAGACAAGGTGATTGAATGATGGGAAAGGCCAAGTCTGAATATATCGATAAGTTCGAGTTGATATCGGAAATGTGAATCTATCATTTCCATTTCGAGCTTGACTTGAGAGATTTATTTGGCACATCACAACCGTCGGAATGGAACACCCATTTAATTCAGCTAACGACATGGTGGCGTCTTGTATGCTTGGAATACTGAAATAGAACACAAAAGAGATTGCTTAACTGTTTCGGCTCAGCTCAACTCGGCTCAGCTTGGCTCAGTTTCCGTTCATATCTTTATCAGCTGATTTAAGAATTCAGTGCGCATTCCATTCGAGCATTGATATTGGGAGCGCACAGCAAAATGGAATACTATTAGCGAGCTCGCAAAACGGAATGGTAGAATCACGGCAAAGGCTGTACCGGTGGGAATGCTGAAATGAAATGCTAAAGAGTTCACTGAAAGTTCAAATCAAAACGAAATCCAAATATGTATAATGCATATACATATGTATGGAGGAATGCTGGAAAGAAACACTAAAAAGTTGCAGAACAATTTAGCAAGATTCTATGATTATGATATAAACTCTATTGGATAATATCAGAAAGTTAAAAGGATTAACTGATGGAAATGCTGAAATGCAACAATAATGAGAACGATTCAAAGTGTATCATTAAGTTTCTTTATCTTTATGATAACTCATATACATCAATAATTGATTCAGATGCCGTTTACTGCTTGGAATGTTGGAATGAAACAGCACATAGATTCAAAAAGAGTTTATTAATGGGCTTTATAAAGGCATAATTAAAGCAGAGAATGACTTAAATGTGTTTCCATTGCTGGAAACGCTGGAATGGAACATCAAAAAACGCCCTAACCGATTATTAACTAGTTATAAATTTTATATAAATCAAGTTTGCCTCCAAGTAATTAAAATTTTAGCTTAGACAACCGTTTCGTTTAGAAATGCTCGAATGGAGCAGCAAACAGATCGCTAATCACTTCACCGATTAGTAATCAATAGAACATCTAGCAAATAAAGATCAATTCTATCCTTAGCATACATACCCTTTACGGCTTGGAATGCTGGAATGGAACAGCACACATTATCAATTCTGTATAGATCACCTAGCAGCTAAAGATCAATTCGAAACTTAGCTTAAATACCCTTTACTGCTTGGAATGCTGGAATGGAACAGCAATCCGATCACATAACACTTTATCAACAACTTTTTTCCACTTCTCTGACAATCGTCCGATAATATCAAGCCATTGCGACAGCTGCGACTGTGACAACGCCTAATGCTCGACTCCCCGGACATTCATTCCGTATGCCCATCCCCCGCTACCCTATATATCGAATGCTACTACGACTACCCACTCGACTAGTTGCCGGCTATGCGATGCGATGCGATGCGATGCCATGCCATGCCATGCCAGGCCGGGTTGTCGCGACACGGCGTCCGTTCCATTAAACCATTTGTTAGAGCTATCGACGGTCCGCGGTGCGCACACTTGAGCGGCGCTCGAGCGTTGTTAACCTTGAACATGCGCGCTGCGATGACGGCTACCCGACTTTCCGACTTCCCCGTTCCAGCAATCGTTGCTATGTATATATATGCAAATACATACATATATACCTATATATACATATGTGTGTGTGTGTGTTTATAGTATAAGAATAGAACACACAACTTCTAACAAGTTTTGCGCGTGCGCAGCGCGAATGCAGCGCAGCCAGAGGTAAAGCAAAATGAAAGAAAAGCAAAGCAATAGAGCGGATAACAAATGAAATATTGAAAAAAAAAAAAAAACACAGAAAAAAATCATAAAAAATATATGCATATAGATATGTATGTATATATATATTTACATATATATGTATATGTATATCAATTCTAACACAACAGGGTGGCTTTAGCAGTCGAGGATGAAAGAGAGCTGGCTCAAACTACACACACACACACACACATACACAGAGACCTACGACTGCAGGCGGCATTTGCTTTTCAAGTTCCGTCATCAAAGCGAAACGAAACGAAACGAAACGAAATGAAATGAAACGATAACCAAATCAAAATCGAAACTGTGCCCAGAGAGCGCGCACGACTATACGATTCAATGTCAACGGCGAGCGGAAGGTGTGCAATTAGCTTGGCTTATTAGAGCTAACTGGCAGATGCAGGTGTCAAGGGCAGTCCAGCCGTCGGCATTATCCATTGAAATCGGCCGTTAAATAGTTAACTTTCAAAGCGGTTTCTCGCCCCTCGATTAGTCATAGTCATAGTCATATATGTATGTACATATATCTTTATATACTATATGCTGTATATAGCAACTGTACTTTAGTATGTGTGTGGCTCGCATAAGTCTTGGCTAACGATCAGGCATGCAAAATTATTCCTATTGCAATACCCTGTGCACGTTGCCAGCCAACTGGGGGTATGCTCAGCTCATATAGACATGCCTCAGCTCTATCAAGTTCTAGCAACTCGGCTGCATATCTTCTAGTCAACCACTTCTCTCTCTCTCTCTCTCTCTCTCTCTTTCTGTCTCTCTTTGGTTGATTTTAATAGCATAGTCATGTCGAGTAATTATAGAGAGTTTGTCTTCGATCGGGTTTTGGACTTTAACGAGATATAATAGATGCCCCGCACCGGCTACTTGTTAATCATAGAGTCGGAGAAAAATATTGTTTATAACCAAATGGCTGAAAGAGTTTTGCGGAAACTTGTTTTGGTTTTTATTTTTATTTGTTAATTTTTTTTTTAAATTTTTTTATTCTCGCTTAACGACAATAAAACGATTTATTTTCGCTTGCAGTCGCCGCACTTAAGCGTTGCTTTAGCTATCAGATAAGCAAAATATATTGAATGAGGCAGCTTATTCTCGTTTTCATTCACGATCTCAATGTTTTGGAATATCTAGATTAGCAAATGTTCTCTCACATATGTGGAGTTCTTTTTTTTCCGAATGCAATTTTCTATGATTATCATAAATTTTTATGAGTTTTTGTCAGATTCTCTCTAATTTTATATTCTAAGAGCTTCTTCTAGTTTTCTCTCTCGGTTTCTCTCTTTCATCTATCTCCCTCTCTCTCTGTCGCTCTTTGCTTGTCAACCCTTCTCACTATCGCTTTCTCTCTTTCATTCCTTAAGCTTTACCTATACGCATGCAGTTTCGATCGCATTTGCAGCTTTTGAAAGCTCAGATCGTGTGTTTTCTCCTCTCATTCCGTTCTGTAGTCAAGCATTCTCTTTAGCATTCACGATCTCTGTAGGTTCTCTCATAGGCTTAGCCTCCTTTTATGCTTCTTTTCTTTATCATCTTTACATATTTGATCAATTTTGTTGATTTGCTCTCAATATTTACTCAATTATCTTGATGCTTCTTCCGTTTTTCGCTTGCTTCTGTTCCATTTGTCTGCTATTATTTCTAATCCATTATTGTTCTCCCCCTCACACACACACACACACACACACACTGGCTCTCTGCGTCTGTCTTTCTAAATCTTTGTTTCTTTTCAAAATTTCAACTAGGGTTGAAAGCTCAACCATCAAAGCCAGGCGCCATTAGGGCGTATCGAATACAGTCCTTAGAATCGCCAGAATTCAAAAGAACTCTATTCAAATGTCAGCAATATGTAAAGAACTATAGACTTAGTTGTATATGAAATATATAATTAATGGGAATTGTATGTATTTGTATCCCCATTTATGGAATAGACTCGATTGCAACTCTATTGAAAACAACTCTTTCTCTAGGAAATCACACTCTGAGCGTTACCAATATCTTCGAGATCCGGGAGAAAGATAACAGATGTCAACGACTGGAGTTCGCAATCGACTTGCGGTTTCCAGATAAGATCTACAAATTGATTATGCTGTACAGTCCTCCGTCCCAAAAGATCTGATGTGGTATCAAATGGGCTGAAATGCCATTTGGTATGTGCTGTGGCTCTCAGCGCCAATAAAAAGAGCGTGAGAATTCCGCTCTGGTTGATAGGGTTACATATATAAATGTATATATAGAGATAGATATATGTATGTATGATGTATACTATATATGTATGTATACATCAGCTTCTTTAGTTGTCTCCATTTCCACCTAGTTCTTACACAAATAACTTGATATACATATATGATATATATGTAGATCTTGATTCCTTTTCTATTTAAGTTTTCTGCTCTACCTAAATATCTGAATATACCATCCAGATCTAGTTAAGTTTTAGTTTGTTAGGTATGCCTATATATTCCCATCTTTAATATATTTCTAGCTCTGCTGTAAAAAAGATTTTATTCCACATCTTTTGCTACTTTTGTACGTATTTGTACCATCTCTCTTGGCCGTTTGTATAATTTGGCCAATAGATATAGATTTAGTTGTTGTTGTTGTTGTTGTTGCATTATTTATGGCCGTCTTATGGTAGGCTAGAGCTGAAAATGGCAGCCGACCCTCAAAAACCATTTGCCTAGGCGGCCTACCCCAAGCCCTCGCTCTGTCGCTCGGCATATCGGCCTCGGCCTAGGCTCGTTTAACCTATGCCATCTCGTTTGCACACAGACTCGCACACACGTGCCTATGCGTGCGCTAGCGTGTGGCTGTGTGTGTGTGTGTGTGTGTGAACAACCCTTACCGCCTGGCCATAGCTGCCCTACGTCTGCCGCCTCTACCTGCCCCCTCTGGTGCGAGCCGTCGCCCTCTTTCGCTCGCTCACAGGCCAAAGGCGCCTCGCCTTTCGCTTGCTGCCTGTCTCTCTCTCTCTTTCTCTGTCTCACTCTGTCTGTATCTGTCTCGCTTGCTCGCTCTTCCGCACAGTCACTCGCTCGCACTCACACACTCTGCGGCTTGCTCGCTCTGGCATTGTGTGTGAGTGTGTGTTGTCCAGTTGGCTTTGCCTGCTTGACTTGAAATTGAGCTACCCTACACACACGCACACACACACACGCACACACACACACACGCACATTGGCATAGCACACGCCTCTGCTAGGCTCTGGCTTGCGTGTTCTATGGCTGCTGACTACCTCAAATATTTCGAATATTTCTAGACATAATACAGACACACACACACACACACTAATACTAATACACAATTGTATTAAAATTCTTGGCTTCTATTCATTCTTTTTTTTGGGGTTGGACATTTGCTGTTGGACGTTTTGCCAATTGTAGGCGTGTGGCATGTTGTTGTTGTTAGTTGCGTTGCAGCAATAATATGCAACGGCCATTGAAGTTGTGCCACACACACACATGCACACACATGTATGTATATATATACATATACATACATATGTATATATTGCAGTGCGAATCGCTGAAGCGTTGCTTGCGACAGCTTCGTTTCGATGTTTCGGCTTTGGCATTCGTGTGAAAATGCATACATACATATACTATACACACATATACACTTGCACACACACACACACACACACACTGGCGCACATGCTAGCCTACCTTTTGGGCCACCGCTCTCCACCGCACTTAATTCACCTGCTTCACTTCACATTTCACATTTTACACTATTTGCATTTGCGCAAAAAGTGCAAAAGTTGACACACACGCAACATGCAACATGCAACAGCAGCAGCCATTATTATAACACACACACACGCACATACAGTTGAGTATGTGTGCGTGTGAGTGTGTGTGCGCGCTATAATGGACGCCATTTTGCTGGCCCTTTGCTGCATTTGCACTTAATGAAATTCTTTTTTAATAATATTCTTTTTTTTTACGCTTTGTTTCATATTCAACTCACTCAGTCAATTTCTCATTCTCTCTCTCTCTCTCTCTTTGCAGGTGAGTGTTGTCAACGCAGTGCGGCCTTTATTTATTAATGGATTTCCCATATCGGATCCACACTCCTTCCACACACACACACACACACTTACGTATATCTCGGCTGTTTTGACGTAAAGTGCATTAAGAGCGTAAGTCTACTTTTCTTTTTTGTCGGTTAATGAGAATGGAAAATGCATTTTCCATTTTCAATTCCATCTCGCTGCGCTGTCAATGCGATTGGCTAATTATCATTAATTATGCAAGTCAGCGAGCTTAACTCTGAAATTCACCTTAAAGTTTTTCCATTATTAATTGTGGTATCAAAAATTCCCAGTTGAGCGGTATATAAGAACCTTAAATAAGACTTCAGTTCTTTTCATATTTAATGTAAATGCATAAGTTGGCAGATTAGCAGTTTTCTCAGAATATAGTATCATCATATACAGTGACTCACAGACTTTTTCAGCCGCCACATAAGGAAATATTTTGCCTATCTATAAAATCGAAGCTAAAAGAGATATCAAAAAAAAATTTAAACGTCAGTTTGTAGTCAAGTGCTCTAATTTATACAAAAATATACTCATTTATTTCTTAAATATTTTTCAAACATTTTTAAGTAATGAAAACTTATTTCAACCACTTGCAATTGCATCATTAAATCTAAATCTAAATCTATTGGGTATGCGCGAATAAAGCTAAACAAGAGCTTCTTCTCCTTTTCTCAACGCTGTCCGTATCTCTCCAATTATATTCGAGTAGAGCCTCACCCCAAGGGAGCAATAGGACTTTATCTGTGTTTTCGTAAGAAAGCTTCTGAAAGAAATATAACAGTCTTTTCGAAATAGACAGCGACTTTTAGGCATATCGATTTTTATCGATAACCCGACTATAAAGATGAGTTATCGAAATGAGACATTCATAGTGCATTTAGGCATTTTACGATTCAAGAGTCATGGCTAGAACGAGTTAGCTCACGATGAAGCATATTTATAATACCAGTCAATAAAAACATAAAGAAGAAAATTAGAATAGGTGATAGACGATAAGGTAGTAGCATAATAAGCCATGAATAATATTTGAAAGTATGAAGTGATAACTGAATTAAATGCAATGATAGAGTGCAGTGCTGGGATTATATCTAACTTAACTTCTGCCGCTTTTACGATCTCGCTTAGGCACATCAATTGTCATTCACAGTTTATTACAATTCAATCAGCATTCACAGTGTTTTCTGAATGCTTTTGATTATGGCACATCTAGAGTAATCCAATTACTGATGTTTAATGCTGTGGGGCGCGAGCTGCGGTGAGGCGTGGCTGCGCAAATATCTACAGCTTAGTACTGGGAACTGCGCCCAGTCACGACACTCGCAGCCAACGAGTGTGCTGAGTGTGCTGCATTTGTGGGGCGACAGCTGCGTGTGCCGACTTGTAATTAGATTGTTGACCCCCTGACTGACGGGGGCCCTCAGACGCTGGGCCCGAAACTCTCTTGAGCGCTATTTCGAATGCGGTTTCGCCAGTGCTTGGGCAACAATAGTGCCAACTCATGTCGCGCTTGCCGCAAATTGTTGCGTATGTCCGAAATCAACAAACAAAATGAACGCGAATACTGAGAGGCGAGGAGTATGAAGAGATGCGTGTATATATACATACATATATAGATAGAAAAAACATATATGCAGATATACAGATGAAAGCATAGATCGGTCTAGGTGATTGCTAGTCAGGCACTCCCCACTAGATCTTTGTTTCCCTTGGCTTTCCATTCGAAGAGGATGCTTCAAAAGCAGATCGGTTCGGTTCTATCCTAGTCAGGCACTCGCCAATGACACTTCTGTTAGGTTGGGGTATCTCTTTGGTTCGGGTATCTCCTAGTCAGGCACTCGCCACTAGATCATTGTTTCCCTTGGCTTCTTCTATTGGTTTGGGGCAGCTCTTTGATTGGAGTATCCTTCCAAGTCAGCCACTCCCGTGTAGATCACTGTTTAAATCAGTTGCGGTATCTCTCAGTCAGGCACTCCCTACTAGAGCTTACTTTCGAGTTGCACCTTATCTTTAGCTTATTTTTCTTTTTTTTGAGCGTTTGAAATTCAATGCAAGCCATTGGCTGCAAAAGAAGCAGCGCGCAGACGTGACTGCCGCACGCAGGATACGTAAATATGTATACAGATATTTGTATATATATATTTAGAAAAAGAGCAATAGCGTCCGCTTTAAGCGTGGCAAGTGTTGCGCTTTGGGCACTCAGCGGCATGACGGAATTGCAACCCACAATCGCAGCAAAAGCCACCCAGCGGCATCCACTGGTTGTTGCCACAGTTGCCGCCGTTGCGCAGGCGCGCACCTACACTTTGGCCCCGAATGCTACTTGGCTGCCTCCTACTGACTGCAACTCCAACTCTGACTCTGACTCCAGCTACGCGTCCAACTCCGACAGAGCTGAGATTAACATCACTATGTCATAAAGTTTGCCAGTCAGCTCTGATCCCATAAAGTTTTGTGCGTTTTCTCTGGCTCTCAACGCGCTCTGCGTACGAAGTGGAGTCCATTAGCTAGGTGAAAGGGTTTGACCTATAGATGGACATAGATAGATATAGATATAGATATAGATATAGATATAGATATAGATATAGATATAGATATAGATATAGATATAGATATAGATATAGATATAGATATAGATATAGATATAGATATAGATATAGATATAGATATAGATATAGATATAGATATAGATATAGATATAGATATAGATATAGATATAGATATAGATATAGATATAGATATAGATATAGATATAGATATAGATATAGATATAGATATAGATATAGATATAGATATAGATATAGATATAGATATAGATATAGATATAGATATAGATATAGATATAGATATAGATATAGATATAGATATAGATATAGATATAGATATAGATATAGATATAGATATAGATATAGATATAGATATAGATATAGATATAGATATAGATATAGATGTAGATACAGCTTCAGTTCTTAGAGTACTTCCCATTCGACTTGCCTTTGTGCCCATAATTGTTTCGCTGCAGCAATTGTTGCTGCTGCTGCTGCTGCTATCGTTGCACTTTAGGCTGCTGCACGCAGAGCACGCATTTTCAGCGTGAAATGCAATTTCTGCGCCAAAGGAATTTCAATTGTGTTGGTGTGTGCCAAGAGTGCCTCAACTGTAGCTGCGGCTGCGTCTGCGTCTGCGGCTTCAGTTGAGCTGAGCTTTGAGGAACTGCAACTGCAACTGCAACTGCAGCTATGAGCGTATGTGTATTGTAATTTTGGTTTGCTTGCAGCTGGCAAACGAAAAAAAAGAACAACAGAAATACAGAAGAAAACTCCCGCAACAGATCAGGAGAGACAGAGATAGAGAGAGAGAGAGAGAGAGGGAGACAGAGTGAGTTGCAGGCATTGAAGAAGGCGCGTCAGTTCGTCCGTTTGTCAGTTTGTCAGTCAGTCAACGCACGACGCTCACGCAAATCACGCAACTCGAATTGTCTTGGACTGTTCTAGCCAAGTTGCTGTTGTTGTTGTTGCTGTTGTTGTTGTTCTTGCCAATTTCATTTGCCGCCGCATTCCTTTGGGTAGCTGCCACATCTTTCGAGCCGCGTCTTCAGCTGCATCTTTTCGCTTCGGTTTCGGCTTCGGCCTCGACTTTAGCTGCAGCTTCAGTTTCAGCTTCAACTTTGTCTTCCTCTTCTCTTGTTTTCTTTTTTGTTAGTTGAACTTGGAGGCCCCTGCAAATTGCACTCTGCGCACACAATTTTCAAATTCTATTGTTGCGCGAGCAGAAAAAGAAATACAGTGTTGGATAAGTTTTATGTTGAATCTATTTACAATTGCCGGGATCCAAAAAAAAAACGCGATAGGCACAGCAAAGTGGAGCATGAGAAGGCGAACTGCAAAAGCTATTTTCAATTTTCAATTGGAGCTGCTACGATTTTCTTTGACTGGGCTGAGAGGAGGAGAGAAAGACAGTCGGGTGCGAGAGTGCGAGAGAGAGAGGGAGAGAGAAAGGGAGAAAAACCTTAGATAATTCAAATTGGCACAATTTATTCCTATAGATTATTTCTCGTTGTCTCAGCGCATTCTCAGATTATTCTCAGCTCATTCTCAGTTCAAGCTTGACTTATTCTCAGCTATTTCTCAACTTTTTCTAAGTTCTTAGTTTCTCAGTTCGTTCTCTACTCATTCTTAGCTCAATCTCAACTCATTCTCAACTTATTCTCCGCACATTTTCAGCTCATTCTCAGCACATTCTCATTTTATCATTAGCTCATTCTCAGTTAAATCTCAACTTCTTCTCAAGTAACTCTCAGCTTATTCTTAGCTCAATCTCAGCTCTTTTTTCACGTATCCTCAGCACGTATACTCAGCTCAATCTCAGCTCATTCTTAGTTGATTCTTTACTCATCCTCAACCTATTCTCTGCGCATTCTCAGCTCATTCTCAACTCATTCTCTCATTAGCAACAATAAAAGCTAAAGGTTTTTAAGCTTTTAACATAAATTGATTAAATTTAAGCATCGATCTATAATGGACTTGAATGTGAAGGACTTTCAGATTATTCCATTGTAGTGTTTAAGAATAAGATTACCAATTAGCAGTAAACATTCCAAAAGATGGGATCTCAGCACTTGGCTAAATTGAAATTGAAATATATATTTAAAAAAATATTTCTCTGAATATTTAGTGTGCTGCTGTTCAATAATTAGCGTGCAGGCTGCAACATGCTGCAGCTGGAACGTGCCACACGGTCGCGAGGCGAGGGCACGCGTTTCAAACAACAACAACAACAACAACAAATGCTTAAAATGCGCTTTGTTTTCTTTGATTTTGGCTGGCAGTTAGCGGTTGAAATTAACATGTTGCTGCAGCGGTAGAGGCGACGGTAGAGGCGGTGGTAAAGCGACGGTAGAGGCGGCGGTAGAGGCGACGGTAGAGGCGGTGGTAAAGCGACGGTAGAGGCGGCGGTAGAGGCTGGAGCTAAGGCAGTAAAAGGAGGAGGAACTGAGACACTGAAAGGAGTGGAGGGAGAGTAGAGATAGCAGCAGGCGGAGCGGTAGGGTCAGCGAGCAGAAGGAGAGACACAGTGGCAAGAGGAAGAACTGTGTCTGAGTGCCTCGCTGCTTATCTCTATCGACATTTGTTTTCTCTCGTGTCTGTTTCAACTGACCAGGCCAAGCAACTTGCCAAAAAAAAAGTAAAGGGAATAAGGAAAGAGAAGCTAAAAACCAAACCAAAAACCAAACCAAAAAAAAAAAAATGCTGAACAGCTGAAAAAAGTGCCAACTGCTGCTGCTGCTGGTTGCTGCTGCTGGTTGCTGCTGTTCTTTGGCAACTCATTTTGCTGGTGGTCCTGCCACTCGCACTTTTGTTCTGGCCAACTCCGGGCTCCTTTTTGACCACATTCGATGCGCCGCTCTCGACAGCGTTTGTTCTTTTTTGCTGCTGCTGCCTGTTGCCATTGTTGGTCAGGCGCATGTTGCTGTCGGCCTGGCTGCAACTGCGTGTTGTGTGTGGTCAGTTTTGCGGCTCTCTCAGTTGATTACTTAATTCTATTGATGACGTTTTGACTGATTGCCTTATGAGCTTTCACTTTTTTTTCACAAACTCCGCACAATGCCAGTTAATAACTGGACCAGCTTTCATGTTGCTGGCGTGCCTGTTGCTGCTGCTGCTGCTGTTGCTGTTGTTGCTGTTGCTGCAGTCGTTCATTGTTATGAATTATTCATGCAACAAGGCGCAAGCACACTTTTTTGTTTGTGTGGCCAGCACTGGGACTTCATCAGCTTCGACTGCGGCTGCGGCTGCGGCTTCAACTTCAACTTCAATTTCATCTGGGCCTGTGCGGCACACTAAACGTTTCAATTCCCTCCACTGATTGACGTACACTGCGCTACAAAATCTGCAATTTATTATGGCCCATTGCCATAAAAATATCTAACATTGCCACCAGGCATCCGTCAGCCCTGGCACCTGCCACTGATTACGTTTACAGAGCTCTGTGTTGTAGTCTTCGTATGAAATGTTCTTCCACTCTACTTAGGGTGTTTTTATTTCAGCTTGAAAGCCTTTCTACGAGATTCTCATGAGATAGATAGAGTAGTAGTACACCATGGCTACTCCATTTGAAAGACTTTCTGTATTAAAGGCCTTTCTTATGAGCTTCTAATCTCTATCTCCCTCTCTTGCTATCTCCCTCTCTCTCTCCCCCCCCCTCTCTCTCTCTCTCTCTATCTTTTCATCAAATTTTAAACAGTTTAACAGCCTTTCTAGGCGATTCACAGGCAGTACTGCTATTTTCTCTTTCTCTGACTCCAGTTGTATTTTTGCTCTCCTCTTCTTTCTGTTTTCTCTTTGTCTCTGCCTTTCTCTATCTCTCTCTCCCTCTCTCTCTCTCTCTCTCTCTCTCTCTCTCTCTCTCTTTCTCTCACACACACTTTTTATGTTTACTTCTATTTAGTCATTTCTCGCACTGTCTCTCTCTCTTTTTCTCTCTCTCTCTCTCACACTCTACCATTTGCCAGCCACCCTGAAGCGTGTTGCGCAGTGTTGCTCGCATTTTTTTACGCCTTGTTGTATAATATTAACCGCTAGATGACTTTATTAAGACGGCAATCGCCGACAGTGTGTCGTCCAATCAAAATGGACCGCACAGGATGATTTAGTGGCGCATTCCTTCACACCTGACGTGTCCGTGCTGTGCCGTGCTGTGCCGAGCTCTGCTGCGCTGTCATGTCAATAATGCCACCAATTCTGCGCAACGGGCCAACTGATAATGATGTGACAAAACAGCAGTTGCCTTCGTTTTCTTTTTCTTTTTCGTTTTTTTTTTTTTCAGCCTCTTGTTGCTTTGCTTTCTTGCTGCGTTTTGCTTTTGCTTTTGCTTTTAGCCTGCAGCGATTGCGCGGCTGCCAATGGCCAATGCCTGGGCTGAAAGCTGAGACCAGGCCGAAGCCGAAGCCGAAGCCAAAGCCAAAGCCAGGCTTCAAGGCACGTCGTCGCTGTCATTAACGTGATTCTGTTGTTGTTGCTGTTGCTGTTGTTGTTATTGGCACATTATGCGTTATTACGCGTGCGCAGCTGCTGCTGCTGCTGCTGCTGCTGCTGCTGCTGCGACTGCTGCTGGAATGGAGCCCAGACTGGAATTGTTTGTGATATCTTTTGGCGTTACACCAACGTTAAGCTAAAGTGACACTTTGACAGCGATGCGTGATAAACGACAAAGGCAAAAAGCGACAACAAGAACAACAACAACAACATTGTTGTTGTCAGCGGAAGCTGCGTGCAGCAACGTCTGCGCCTAACGGTCGCTGCAATTTGTAATTCTCTTTTTGTTTGTTGTCTTTTTTTTTCATTGTGGTCTTAGCTTGCCAGCAGCTGATATGCTAATATACCTTTCCATGGACCATCGACCAAATATGGCATAGATCCATTGACCAACATCCAAAGACAACTTGTTAAGCAAGTAATTCTAACTAAAAGCTTGACAGCAGGTCATGAGAAGCGCGTGGAAAGGCGCATGTGAGTGGGTGCGAATGTGTAAGCGATGGAGAAAGTGAGAGAAAGGGGGAGAGCGAGAGGGAGCGCGAGAGAGACATAAAGGGGAAACAGAGGCAAGGGTTGACACTTATCTTAGAATCATGAGAATCGCATAGAAGAGCATTAGAGTAGGAGTAAAGCACTGAGCGAAATGATTTGCAATGAACAACTTGCCCAAAACAGCTATGCAAGGCATGAATAACATATCTAAATAAAAGCCAAACTTTGCGAAAACTAAGAGCTTGGTTAGATAATAAAAAATAAGAGCATTCTTAAAAGAAACCCAGCTGCCAGCAGTAGAGGCGAAGCGGGCTACATTTTGTAGCGCAACTCTGATGGCGCTGATAGCGCTGGGAACACGCATTTCTGATTATAAGCTCAATGCAGTCACCAGCTGTGCTCAGCCTTAAAGTGTTCCACTTTCAGATATCTCTCTCTCTCTATCTCTCTCTCTCTATCTCTCTCTCTCTCTCTCACTCTGACTAATCTTGACAGCTGGATCTTGACATTCGATACTAGCTAACATGCAAGTTATCCATCGATCGGAAATTTCCTTTGGGCAATGCGCGCACTGATTGATGGATCTTGTTAAATGTTCGGCGATTATATAAGCCAAGGATGCAGCGAATGCTACCCAAATGAGAAGTTGAAGAAGGAGAAGAAAACCCAAATCCGTCCAAATGAAAACAGTTGACAACTCTCGCCAGCAACAACAACCACACGAACGACAACGCTTTCCGTTCACGATAAGCAATAGACCAACAACAATGAGCAACAATTGTTGTTGTTGTTGTTGTTGCTGTTGTTGCTGTTGTGTGAGTGTGTATGTGCTACGCGTGTGTGGGCGCAATTTTCCATTGAATTATAATTTTTCATATTACAATTTTTTTTTCCTACTTTTATTTTTGTTGTTTGCTAGTTTTTTGCTTTGGCTTGTCATAATTTTCATTACATGTTTTGTTGCTCTTGCTGTGGTTGTTGTTGCCGTTGCCGTTGCTGTTGCTGTTGTTGCTAACCATGTTGTTGTTACCGCAGCCTGAACCTACGTCTTGATAAAGATCTCTTTTTTGCAGCTCTGCTCGAGTGCGGGCTGCAACAACAACAACAGCAAGCAAAAATATTGCAACAATCTGATAAGAATGTTGTGTATTGGCAAATGCAACAGGCACAAGACAACGGCCAACAGCTAAGAGACAGCAACTGCGACGTCGGTTTGTGTCTTGGCTAGGCAGCATCAGAAAGGGGGAGAAGAAACAAAAACAAAGCCAGAACAAGCAGAGCAGCAATTAGATTTGATGTTTGTCGATAATTGAATACCCTCGCTGAAGAGCGATGACTAATGACTGACGACTGATGACTGATGACTGATGTGTGATGACTGATGACTGATGACTGATGAATGATGTCTGACGACTGATGAATGATGTCTGACGACTGATGACTAATGACTGATGACTGATGACTGATGACTGATGACTGATGACTGATGACTGATGACTGATGACTGATGACTGATGACTGATGACTGATGACTGATGACTGATGACTGATGACTGATGACTGATGACTGATGACTGATGTCTGATGATGACTGATGTCTGACGACTGATGACTGATGACTGATGAGTGATGACTGACGAATGACGAATGACGACTGATGACTGATGACTGATGTCTGACGACTGATGACTGATGACTGATGAGTGATCATTGATTGATCAACTGATTGATTGCGTCATTGACTATAAAGCCCCAATGCGTTGGTTACATAATTAACCGCATCGTATGCATACCCTTTGCTAGGGTATACAAATTGGAAGCCAAAGTTGAAGTTGAAGTGCGTTGCCTGTCAAAACAAACAAAACTATAACAACAACCATAACAACAGCGACAGCAACAGCAACAGCAACAACAACGACGAGGAGGAGGAGGAGGATAGCAATAGCAACAACAGCAACTGCGCTGACTGTGGTAACTCTGCGCGCATAACTCTCGTGGCGCTGCCCACCCACGCTGGCCGCCCCAAACGAATTGACGAATTGTGGCAGTCGACGCAGTGGCGCAAATCGGGAACGCCAATGACATTATAATATGTCAATTTTTATGCCGCTTGGCAGGCGCGTGTTACAAAATGTCAAAAAACGCAGCGGCACAGCAACAGCAACAACAACAACAACACTAACAACGGCAACGACAACGACAACTCTATTGTGCGCCCACGCGTTGTTGTTGGCATTATTCAAAAGGCGAACATTGCTCGATGTTGCTGTTGTTGTTGTTGCTGCTGTTGTTGTCCTCCAAAATGCAAACAACATGCAACATTTAACATTTTTATGCGATTTAAGCAACGTTTTGTCATGTTGTCGAAATGTCGCTGAGTGCTGCAGGAAAGCTAATAGAAGTGAAATAGATTGAGCCGATGGGAGACAATGGGAGTGTGAGGGAAGGAGCATGAGTGGGAGACGAGAAGAGGGGAAGGAAAATCGAGAGCAGCAGCTAGTGGAAGAAGCTGAGATGAGATGAATTGGATTGAGAAAAAGAAATGAGAAAGAGAAAGAGTGATTGAAAGAGCGATAGAAATGTAGAAGAGAATGTAAAGCTGAGAGCAAAAAGTTGGTAAATAGAAGGAGGGAGCAAAAAGTTGGAAGAACGAGAGATAGAGAATGAGCAAGAGAAGCATAGGGTGAGATATAAAGGGAGAGAACGAAAGAGAGAAAGAGAAAAAGATCAAGCTGGTCTAAGTATCTCCTTTCCTTCATCTCTTTCGTTCCATCTAGATGTGTGAAATGAAAAGAAGAAACCAAGATGCAGAAGACCAGTCTCTGTCTCACCACTTACCTCTTTATATCTTGATTAGCCAAAAGTGAAGGTGAGATAATACGATTGTGAAGTAGTCAAATAGATCGATAATGTAATGCAGTGAGGGATATAGAAAGAAAGACAAAGTGTGAATGTCTATAAAATATTTCATGTCGATTATGCCAAAACATCTATTCGATATCCATAAAAGCGCTTCGTTCTCCTGTTCTATCACTAATTTATTCTAATTTAAACTAGTCCAATATTCAATCGTATAATTTATTCATAGCCAGCAATATGAATTCAAGAACTCATAGCCGGTAACATTGTTCTGCTCGATCACAATGCTTCTCTCTCTCGCTCTCTGTCTTTCCATATACATACCTATATACATATGTATGTATATTCATTCTGCATATTCAACTTGTTAATCTAAATATCCATCAGATAACTCCATTTGAATCTAGTCGCCAGATCACATTTCGATGCTGTGAGCCCAATTCAAAAGCAAGCGCGAGCGAACGAATGCCGCTATCTAGGACGCGATCGAGCGAGTTGTCAGAGTCGAATGCTGGCGATCGTCGATCGCCGATCGGCTGGCTAGGTGGGTCTTTATGTGTAGCATAATTACCATGATCTCTAACCGATTTTTAATTGAATTAAAATGCGAGCTAACAAACGCTGCATAATAATAAATTGCCGTCGATTGACGATCGTTAGCAACAGCCAAAAGCGAAAGTTGCGTTCGCCAAATTGGCCAACTCGAAGATCGTTTGCGATCCCCGATCTCTCACTCACTGTTGCCGGTAGTCGTCCTGTTTGTTGTTGTTGTTGCTGTTGTTGTTGTTGCCGCTGCTGCTGCGATTGTTGCTGTAAATTAAGATCGTGCGATTAGCGCTGACAGCGCAATCCCAGCTGAGAGCCGCTAACTCTCTTAAAGCTTTCTACATTTTTAATGAGCATTTCAGCTGTAGCATCGATCGTGCCCCCACCGGCACACAAGGCGCCATCATCGATCGATCGATCGATCGAACGATCGAACATTCGGGGTGTGGGTGGGCGCTCTCCCAAACCCGTTCGATCAGTCGCTTATCACAAATTATGGGAACACAACATTCCGCATACTGCCTAGGCCTGGGTCTGGGTCTGGGCCTAGCCATTTAGCTCTGAGCTATGATCAGCCAATTCCCATTGCAAACTTAGATCGATCGCTCATGCAAATGCCCTTACCGTGGACCCAAGAATATGAAGCGAGGTTCTCATGTTTTTTTTTTACCAATTTTTGCATATGCCAAAGCAAAGTATTTCTAAATAGAAAAATTCGCATTTTTCATGATAATATTGTGGAACAGTCTAAATATTTTTTGGAGTTCTTAAAACTTAAAAATTTCAGAGTATATATCACTATTTTCGTGTTTAATATTTTTATAAATATTTTTATATATATAAAAACCTTCACTTAGCTATGCTATAGACTAAATATTATACGAGCTGCGACTTCAAGAACTAAGTCAGATAATTTAATGTTTGTATACCTATACTTATGTATATTTAAATATATTTCTATATAACTATATTGTAGATCATTTTCTAATTATTTAAATATTTTTAAGAACATCGTTTACATTGCAAAATCCTTATTTGCTACCTTATCAAACATATTCCTAGTAGGCTTATCCTTTTTAATATTCTCAGAGCCCAAGTCTTAAGACGCATATATCCTATGCGAAATTCTCGTATTTCTTTCTCCTTTGTGGCTCTTCTAAAGGGTATTTGGGCTTTCATCTTTCAGTTCATTCGCATTTGTTGCTGTTGTCGCTGCTGCTTGTGCGGGTGCGGATGCGGATGCGGATGCCTTGGTCAGGTCGACGTTGCCGCTGCCAGCGACTCCACAGACTCCTGCAGCCGCGCCTACTCCTGCTGCTGCTGCTGCTGCTGCTCGACGACCCGAGCTGTCTATGTCTTAGTCTCTGGTTGTCTGTCTGGCTGTCCGTTTCTCTTCTACTCCTACTGAGGCCTTTGTCTTTTCTACTCCCTCTGTCTCCCTCCCTCTCTGTGTGTGTTGCCGTTGTTAATTTGCGTTTTGTTGCGTTTGCCAGTTCAACATGAATTTGTTGTTGCTGTTGTTGTTGTTGTTGTTGGTTGGCTGGCAAATTGTTACACGCGTTGCTGCTTTGATGTCTTTATGGGTTTTGAATTTGTGGGCCCCATTCGCCGGGCAACAATCGTGACTGCAATTCGCAGGGCAGCACAACTCGCGCGCCTCCTTCCTCATGCTCGAGTCGAAGTTGAAAGCCAGCATCGCCTTGGCCAAAAAAACGAAAAGAGACAGAGAGAGAGAGAGAGGGAGAGAGAGAGAGGGAGAGAGAAAGAGAGAAAAAAGACATAATCAAATGTGGACAAAATTATTGAGCAATTTAGTTTTACTTTATGGAGCAATTGCAATGCGCGCTGATGGCCAGGCGGAGGCCTTTGCCGCTCGTTGATAGTGTTGATGCCTCAAACGGAGACGGCGACAGAGGCGGCGACCGAGACCGAGACTGAGACTGAGACTCAGACTGAGCTCCAGCCCGCTGGCTGAGACTCTGCCTTAGTCGCAGTCGGGGAATTCGTGGAGCGTTTTCTTTATGTTTATGCGGTAAATGGCATTAATGGATTTATAGATGCACGCTCTGTGGCCGCCACTTCGGCCGCGGCTCCAACAGCATCTCCAGGCTCTCTCGGCTGGAGCCTTTGCAGCAGCATCTCCAGAGCTTGTTTGATTAGGATTTATGTGGTGCGGCGGCATCATGTGAACCGTGTGGCATCATGGCAGAGGCCATGCTGGGGCTGTGGCAATCAAGTTGCCAGTTGACAATGTAACAATTGCATCAATCATGATGTACGCATAAATTCAATGTCAATTCGAATACACAACTTAAGTTGTTTTAGCTGAAAAGTAAGCGTTGCTTAGTAACACTACATTAATCAGGCGTCATTCATGCCGCAATCGGGCATCAATCATGCAGCAAACCCACATCAGTCAATAGATTTTGTTTGCAAACATATTCAAAAGTAGTTCATTCAATCATGACTGATGTGAAATCAGCGAAAGCTATTTTTAAAACATTTACTGTAACATAAATCAATCAAAAAACTCTTCATAGGTAACTAAATTCATACACACATCAATCACAAACGTTCATCAATCATGGAGCATTTCAATAAAAATTGATGCAAGAACCAAGAAATCTAAAAACAATAATCTCTAACTGAAGCGAAAGCAGTGACAATCAACCACATAAATATTCCCATTTTAGAACTTCAATCACTGTCAATCAAACAATCCCAAACGATTGTAAAATATTATTCAATCAGCTTAATGGTTCATCACATCAAAACTTTTAGTAAATAATTAATAGTCTATAGACATTGTTATGATAGTTCAAACGCCCTGTCAGTCAATCAGTCCATCAATCAGGCATACAATTTGTAATACATCTTAATAGATCTCATTAGCATTCTTCCCATCAATTGTTGTTGGCTTTCGATCTGCAAGAACTTTGCACTAAAAAACTGTTAAGAAACCAGTAAAGAGCTTCAATCAAGGCATTTCAATTGAGGCGTCAATCAAAATAACGCACGAGAAAGGCAAATGGTCTATGAACTTTGCAGCGACCTCTCACAACACCCACACACAGACAAAAACACACACACACACACACGCGCACTCATTACACTGGAGCAAACAAGTAAATTTGATTGATGGTTGCATTGAGTTGGCAATCCCTGAATGCAGCCCGAGGAACTCATCTCCGTTCGGCTAGCCTAAAACTCTGAAAGGCATGACAAACGCTTTTATATGCGTAAATGCATGAGTGTGTGTATGTGTGTGTATATATAGAGTTTTTGTGTGCTATTCTAGTTGGCGTCTTTTTGCTTGGGCCGTGCCTAGTTTTGCGTTTTTATTCCTATATAAAAAAATATATATATATGTATATATATTTATATATATATATCTATATATATACATATGTATACTTCTTTCTTTTTTTTTTTTGTATTTTGTTTTGTTTGTGGCTTCTTTTAGCCGCATTTGCCCTTTGGCCAAAAACTGTCGCAAGTCATCAATTTTCATTCAGGCTCTCGCCTATTATTCACGCCTAGCCCAGGACCAGAGTAACGAGCGTCCAGTTCCAGTTCTCGACTGGCTCAGCGAGCTGGCTCGCCGGACTCACCCAACTCAGCTGGCTCAGCTCGCTCACCTCCGTCCCTCGGTGGGCGTTTGGGTCTGACGTTAAGCCAGAGCAATGAATGCTTTTAGCTGAAAACTGAGTAATTGAGTGACAATTAAGTTATTTCTAGACGAACAAGCCGCGATCAGCACTCAGCTAGCCACTTGGCCACTTGGCCAGTTTGCCGATTGCCCAGTTACTCAGCTCTCCAGCGCTCTGGTCAGGCTTTTTATGAAATATTACCAAGTTCATATCTCAATTATGTATGGCACAGTGGAGCAAACTAGGCAAGCTTCATGAATATAATTACAAAAAAATCAATATACGTAATTTCGCATTTATTTTGTTCAGTTAAATAAAATATAAAACACAAATAAATTCATAAAGAATATCCTAAAATTTGTATAAATTTTATTTATACTATATGGTTATAAGTTTGCCAAGAATTAAAAAGAGATTTTTTTTTTTTAATTTATAATTAATTATAATATTTATATTACTACATACATACATACATTTATTTTTATTTTTTTTTAATTTATATAATTAGATTTTATATGTATTTATTTTTATATACCAATATAAACATATTTATATAGATATTCTCATCAATTAGTAATTATGAATTATTAATTATTTTATTATTTATGTTTATCATTTATTTATTTGTACCTTTTCTTTGCATTTACACATTAAACATTTTCATGTCCTGCTCATTCGCTTGTGGCCCACTGTGCTTCAGGCTGAGCGCGCTCTCTGCGTATCTGCGCTCTCCGAGTGAGATTAATCGCAGCTTTGACAGGCGCTGCATTCGACGACGACAACGACGACGCTGCACTTTTTTTCTTGAACATGATTAAACGACCGAGAGCTGATGCCGAATGAGAACAGAGCTTCAGCGGGGGGTGCTCGGGCCGGCAGCAGCAGCAGCGACTGCCTTTGACATTATCGCCGCCGTTGCGTCGCCGTCGTCGTCGTCGTCAAGTTTCGTTGAGTTGAGTTGAGTCAATCACTGCCTGGCATCATCAGCTGATGATCATCGAAGCTTTTTTTCTTTTATTTTCGCGTTGCCTTTGATGTTGTTTGTGGCTGAACTTTAACATCGCTTATGTCAAATTACGTCTGCATTTTGGGCAATGGCAATGGCAACGGCAACGGCAACGGCAGCGGCAACTGCAACGGTGTTGGCTGCGGCGGCTGTGCAGGGCGTGGCGTCGGCGAGTCTCGGCTAGTCGCAACATTTTGATTTATGAGTGTTTTTGTTTACCGCTCTCGCTGCAATTTGTGAATTATTACGCATCTGCGGGTGGGTTGCTTGGTTGCTCGCTGCGGCAGCTGGTGCGGGGGCAGAGGCGCCCTAACAAATTGCACAAGAGCCACGAACTTGAGAAAAACAATTGCGGCGATAGAAAAACATGCGAATAGCAAAATACACAAAACAACAATAACTGAAATAACGAAAACAACAGCAACAACAACAACGACAATGGCGAAAAAGCAGACGCGATATGAAATGCGCAGCGACAAACTGCAGGAAATGCTGCGTGTGCGAGAGGGTGGGGCTGAGACCTACATATGTACACATGTACACATATACACACATACACACACAGAACAGCAGTGGGCAGTCGCAGCGGGCGAGACGTCGACGCGACGTCGTGCGTAGTGCATTTGATGCTTCGCTCTCCGCAGCGCGCGCTCTGCCGCTGCTAGCTTCTCCATTGCAGCGCTTACATAAGTCGCGCGTCGTTTCCGTCAATGCCGAACGCGTTCGCGCCCACACGCGCCAGCGCGCGCGTACTCTCTTGCTCGCTATCGGGTCTTGCCGCTGCCGCCTCTCTGCCGCCGCGCGCGTAATGCCGCTGCTTTCAACTGCAGCGATCGCCATGCGTTGCGCATCAGAACGAGCGACGCTCCTCGACCTTGACAGTGAAATTCATTTGCTGTCGGCTGGGGCTGTGACTGTCGGCTATCGGTTGCTGGCTACAGCGGCAGCGACAGAGGCAGAGGCAGAGGCAGCGACTGCGGCGCTTTTGCAATTTACGAGCGCAAATTGTTTTTGTTGCTGCTCTTTGTACACTAGTTTGCAATTTGTAGAACATTCAAACATTTTGCGTATGCGGGCGGGCTTGCATTGCTGCTGTTGTTGTTGTTATTGTTATTGTTGCTCTTGCCATTTTATTGTTCTTGTTGTACTTTTTTATTGCTGCTGTTGTTGTTGCTGTTGTTCAGTTAGGTGCATTCGCCGCGCGACCTTGAGCATTTCACAATTGGCGCGACTTTGGCAGCGTGCGCACATAAAACTATCTATGCACGTTTATCTACATATGTACATACGTACATACATACATATGTATGAATGTATGTATATACTGCTCATACATACATACATATGTACATATGTATGTACATACATACATATTTGCTTCTGCGATCGCCACATAGAAATTTTTTAGTGCACCCTACACACGAGAGCATCGGCTATATGCATGTACATACATGCATATACATATGTATGCATACATACATATGTACATACAAACATAATATACATACATATGTACATTTGTACATACGTGTAGTTAATTCCCTATAAAATAAAAATACAAATATCATGCAAATAATTTCACTTGAATATTGATATCAAATTCGTGCTGATCAAATTTAGTTTCAAATCTTAACGATTTTTGCCCATTTGCGCACTTCACGCAAACGTCACAGCGTAGGCAATACATGCAAACATGTACAGCTACCAAAATATATATGTGTATGTGTGCGTGTATGCGTATGTATGAACATTCTCACAAGAATGTGGAGAAGTGTAGACTGCAGTTGCTCTGCGCTCCTCCTGTGCTCTAGTTCACATTCTCCATCTCTGTTTGGCTGCATCAGCGTATCACATGCGCCACGCTCTTTGCTCTCCTATTGCCCATCGTCTTCCTTCAGTTTCTTCGTCTACATTTTCGTCTATTGTCATGCAGTTTTGCGTCTTTTGATGTTGCCTGCCTGCCGCTAGCGCATTATTTTGGTTTTAGTTTTGGTTTTGGTTTTGCTTTTCTATTTCGTTTTCTGTATTAGCAATATTTGCGCAACTAAGCAAAAAATAGCAATGCAAAAAAAGCAGAGAAAAAAGCAAATACCGCACCGCATTTGTATAAAAATTGTGTTTGGCAATGAAAACGGTTGAACATTGGCTTTCACACACCCACACACACACGCTGACAAACACACACACACGCGAGCTTTTCGTGGTGTTTTGCCGTTTTCCCAAAATTGTGTTTGCTGTTTTTTTCTCGCTGTTTTGCTTTGAGCACACATGCACGAACTTGTTTTATTTTTAAGAATTTTAACAATTTGTGCACTTTCTTTTGTTTGCGAACAAACATCACACAGGCATGATGGCATGGAGGGGGGGTCGGGCTTGCTCGAGCCGGCGCATGTTGGCGGCAGTGGGGCATGGCAACGTCAACGCTTTGGCAGCTACTGCTGCTGCTGCTGCCCCGTTTGGGTCAAGTTTTCAAGGGCACGCGCGTGCAATATGCGATTGCGCTGCCGTTGGCCGATCGCAGGGCGGCTTCGGTCGACGGTTGGGCGGCTGCAGTCTCTCGAAAGCTGTGCGAAGAGTGCGATTATGCATACGAGGCGACGGGCGCTCTCAACAGCACACGTCTAATGCGATCAGTTACACTTGCCAACTAGAAAGCTAAACATACACACACACACACACACACACACACACACACTGCATGGGCTGGCACACACCAACACACGCGAACGCACACACGCGCTAGCTCTTTCGCACGCGTTTGGCCTTGCACGCTGCTGCGTCACCCGCTGCACTTCCGCACACACACAAAATTCGCACTGTTCTCTCACGCTCACGCTACGCTCGTGCTCGCGTTCTCTCTCCCATTTAATTTTGCCGTATCTCTCTTATGCGCTCTCACCACACAGCGTGCGCTCTACATCTAATGCGAGTGCAATTGTCGCAGCGACGTCGCGTCGTCGAAAAGTGAAAAGCTTGCAAAATAGAATGCGAAAATCACACACACATACACACAAATAGTAGCAGCAGCAACAGCAAAAGACCGCGTCGTCGCTGCGGTTAGAATCGTTTTGTACGCCAACGCCAGCTGCAGTAGCGTCGCTGCCGGCGTCATCGTCGCTGTCGCTGTTGTCGTTACTCGTTTTCATTTCGCCTGCGGATTTCAGTTGTCATTTTTACTACAGTCGCTGTTAGTTATTTGTGTGCGTCGTCGTCGTCGCCGTCGCTGACGTTGCATTCTAAGTGGGTTCTCGACTTGAAGCGCACGCATCCACCCGCAATCAGCAAAACCAACAACAATTCACGCACTTTCCTTGCACATCTCTGAACGATTTTTGTTTTCGTTTTTGTTATTTTTCTCGTCATTGTCAATTTCCGCTTTGACAGTGCGTTGCAAAAAGGCGCGCAAAAACGCGTGCGTCGCTGCCCGCTGCATGCTGCATGCGGCTGGTTGCGATCTCAAGGCTAAGCGCGTCACACTCGATTGTTGTTGGTTTTGCTGTGAGATGGGCGAGGGAGTTGTGGGTGACTCGTGTTACGTTTCGCCTATGTCGTCGTCGCCGCCGCGTCTGCGTCTGCGTCGCGCCAGCGTTGCGTTTGCGTTTGCGTTTGCGTCAGCTTAGCAGCAGCATTGCGTCTACGTGTTCATATGCGCAAATTCCTTTGGACGCAGTCCGTGCCGTTTGCCGTTTGTCGTTTACCGTATACACAAATTTACCGTTGTTGCCTGGCGCTCTGCTGCTATAGCTGTAATTGCGAGCAATTTAGCTACTGCTAACTGCTCTGCTTTAATTATTTTGTATTTTTTTTTCGTGTGTTTCCCATTTATTTAATTCTTGTTATTTTTTCCTCTGATTTTTTTTTTTTTGTTTTGTCGCGTAGCGCACAAGAAATGAACGCCACGTTTTTCCTATAATCATAGAAAGAGAGAGGGCCAGTGCGAGCGAGAGAGGTAGGAGTGCAAGAGAGAGAGAAAGAGAGAGAGAGTGAACGAACTGTTTTTTCTCCAACATTTGTGCAAATACAATTTGTTGTTTGTTTGTAGTTTACAACAAATTCTTTATCGTGTGTGTGTGTCGCTGCCTGCTGCATAAGCAAACAGGGTGAGTCAAGTAAATAGCAAACGATGCGAATTGCCATAAATCGTGAGCCTAATTAAAAACATGGCGTATACGCTATAAGCCACACAACTCACATTACGTATACGCATTTCGTCCACATTCTTGTTTTCTGAACTCGCTCATTTTAGCTAATAAGCAGAAGATCATTTCATTTCGGCATTGTATTTCGATTCTAATGAATGGAATCGTTTCTTCCGGGGTCTAGAATGTTGGGATATTGTGTACGTACATGTATGAAAACTTTGTGAATTTTATTGGAAAATGTTTGGAGTATTTGTGTCTTGAGTGGAAGTATTTTCCATTTTCCCATTCCTCAACTATTTATTGCATTTCTCTTTGTTCGATACGGTACCAAACTTCTTTCAAATATTAGCTATATCATCGAATACCCAGTGAATATCAAAAATCGCCTTGCAATATATATTAGATATAGATATACTAGATATATATATAATATATATTAGATATACCTAGATTAAGCTCAATTTGTAAAAGGTATTCAAGCTAAGAAATCTAGGGATCGTATCATGTACAGATGGTTCCTAGAAAAAGTTCCATTTTTATAAGGTATACGAACTGCTCAAATCTCTTAGCTATATACGCTTAGTTTTTCTCAAATGCAAAGTTGTTGTTGTTGTTGTTGCTGTTTTAACAGCTCTATCGACTGCGACGCTTATCAGCTTAATTTGCTAGGCAAAAAAGAAAACAATAAAATGAGAATTTGGAAATGAAAATAGATTTAGAATTAGAAATGTGAAATTTCAAATGCATATGCAGGCAACGGTGCGTCGCGTCGCCAGCAGCGCTGCCAACGTCGACGGTGACAGTGGCAGCGACAGCGACGTCGATACTTTCTGATAAGTGGTGGATGGTGGGTGGACGATGGGCGGTGGGCGGTGGATCGGTCAAGAGGCGGGCGCGCAGCACACACAAAAGCCAAGCGAATGAAGGGCGCTTCAAATGCGTGTTCTTTATGTGTGCGACGATAAGAGAGAGAGAGAGAGAGAGAGAGAGAGAGAGAGAGAGAGAGAGAGAGAGAGAGAGAGAGAGAGAGAGAGTGTAGCTGAAAAAGAGAGAGAAGTGTAGCAGGGTGTCAGCATTGGAAGTAACAGGCAAAAGCGATCTGTTTTTGTTTTGTTTTTTTACAATCAGCAGGTAAACCAGGTGCGATGAGAACAGCTACAACAACAACAACAGCGGCAAGAGCAAGAGCAACAATTGCGTTGCTTTCGCTTCACAATTGTTGTTGAATGAATGCTGCTGTTGTTGTTGTTGCACTGTTTTGCTTAATGCAGTGCAACGAATTGCGGCGAAACTTTTTCATCAGCCCACACGAAATGGCAAAGCCCAAAAACAGCAATACAAACAGACACAAACACATACACACACACATACACAGCTGCAACCGCAAACGTGGCAAACAACATCAGTGATAGGGAGGGGCAGACAGGTAGACTGGGTGGGGGCGGCATTGGCGGGAATGGGCGGGCCAAGAGGAGCAGCGTCGATTTTCCCACGAGTGCCGCAACGCTTTTCATCAACGTCAGCGCTGACAGACAGCCAACGACAACAGATGCGAATGAGAATAGATGAAATGGCGAGAGAAAAACGACAAAAGCAACAACAACAGCGACAAAAAAGAATAGTAAAACAAATGCAAGCAAACGACAGAGAGAGAGAGAGAGAGAGAGAGAGAGAGATAGAGAATGCTCAGGTGTGAATCGCATTTGGCTCTGGTGCCCAGTTTCCCAGTTTACTCAGGCTGCCCGCCCCCACGCCCACACACACACACACACATAAAGACGCACGCCTCAACCGTCCTCAAAAGTCTCATAAATTTGATTCAATTACAATTGCCTAGAGGAAAAATGCTTAAGGGAAAAGCATGAAAAGCCACCTCATGTGGCAAGGGCGAAGTGAGTAAATGGAAAATGAGCGATGAGATGCTTCAAAACAATTGATGAGCCATATGTATATAGCAAATTATTAATGTACATATGTACATATGTATGTATATAATAAAAAATAGTTAATTTATAATATTATAAATAACAATATATTACTATTATTATGATGAATGTATATTATAATTGAAATTATAAACTATCTATATAAAGTATTGAATTATTTCAGTTTATTTTTTAATTGGATGTTTTATGTATATTTTTTATATATAAATATTTTTAAATTAAAACATTAAAAAAAAATATTCATATATATTTAATTAGATATATTTTATTATTTATTTATAAAAATAGTTTAAAAGATATCAATTCGCTAGTCTCATGCCGGACGGACAGCAAGACGGACACTAAAAAAATTACAAAAAAAAAAAAATAGAATTAAAAAAAATTAATATACATTTTTTTTTTATATTTTAATATTTACACACATAAATTTAATAAATTAAAAAAAAATATATATACATATTAAAATATACAAAAATATATATTAATTTTTTTTTAATTCTTTTTTTATTTTTTATATATGTATATAAACTTTCAGTGCATCTCAGCTGAGTTTCTGTTGCATTATTTTATTTGTTTTGGGTTTTGTTGGTTTTGCTTCTTCTTGCATTTTAATTTCAAGCTGCTTTTGTTGTTGTGTCCTCTCTCTTTTTAAGCGTTGTTGTTGTTTCTTCGTGACGGCGTCGTCATTGCAACAAAAAAATGGGTGTGGGAAAAGTGGGCGGAGCAAAAAAAAAATAAACAGAAAAAAAGAAGAAAAAAGTGCGACGCCGTCGCCATCGTCGTTGGCGGTGGCGTCAACTCTTCGTGTCTGTGTGTTTAGTTGTAATTGCATTTGTACAACAGCTACAACAACAACAACAACAACAATTTACTATTTGCTGTTTGTGTCGTTTGCATGCGACACGCGCTTAAATTGAATTGGATCATATCTGCTTGTTTTCCTCGCTCTCTCTCTCTCTCTCTCTCTCTCTCTCTCGCTCGCTCACTCGCTCACTCTTGCTGCCTTTGTCGCTGTTTTTCTGCTGCACCCCCCCCCAAAATGCATTTGGCGTGCAAGCAAACGCATTGTTGTTGTTGTTGTTGTTGTTGTTGTTGTTGTTGTTCTTAACTGCATAAAAGTAAATTGTGGCCACGCCCCGGCGCTGCCTTTCTCTCTCACAGAAATTAGTTAGTTAGTCAACTGGTCATTCGAAAGTTGTTTGTTTCACGCTCGCTCACTTGCTCTCACTCGCTCTCGCTCTCTTTCACTCCAACTTAAAGCATATAAAATGTCACATGGAGAAGCCATCTTCTCGCATTGCGTATACGCCCAGTTGGGCGCATTTGCCATAATTTCATTAGGCAACAATTGATTTGCTTGCCACGGCAATTGGCAATTGGCTTTGCAGCTGCAACTGCAACTGTTGCTGCTGCTCGCTTTTTGAACTTGCCACACATTCGATTTGATGAATGAGTTTAATCAATTTTCACAGCAGCAGCAGCAGCAGCAGCAGCATTGTTGCCCCTGATTGTTGATTGTTGCACGGGCTGCAAGTGTCTGTTGCACTTGACTCTGAATCGCTATTGAATTGTGCTTAATTGCAGTTTGCACTTATGCAATTGAGGCTCGGCCAATCCAATGCATACCCATCATTCGCCCTCCCTCTCTCTATCCATCTATCTCTATCTCTCTCTCTCTCTCTCTGTCTCTTTATACTTTACACACAATACGCGGCGGCATTTCGCTTTGTTGTTCCACTGATCGATGGGCTCCTTATATGTGTGTGCGTGTGTGTGTGTGTGTGTGTGTGTGTGTGTGTCCACTTCTATGCTACCCTTTTTAATGCCTTTATCTAATTGCCATTCTTTCTGTTTCTTTCCATTTGCAGGTAAGTGCGCACCTGGAACTGAGCTTCCATTAAGTTGTCGTCGTATTATTTCGTTCCGGGATATGCATTGCGGTGAGCTAATGGAATACTAAGCAAGAAAAACTCTTGCCTTGCTTTCCCTTAATCCCAATATGTTTTATTTATATAGTTCTCTATGTATCCATCCATATACATATACATATCGTCTGTCCTTTTCTCTGTCTATAAACTTATCGTATATGTTATTATATTATAATTACATATATACCTATCGTATACTCAAAGCATACCTCTCATACGCCAATCGTTCGTCTAGCGGTAAGCTTTCACATACCTATCGTATACATATCGTATATCTATCGTATACCGCTCGCTTTGTTCGCTTATCATATATCAATCGTATACCTCACATCTACCTATCGTATATCGATTGTTTACTTATTGTCTGCCTAACAAGCTAAATAATAGACATTTTTCAACACTGTCTATAGAATGCAGAATCTATATATTTCTTAGCAATTATCAGAGTCTAAATAGGCATATCTATAGCGATTCCTTGAATTTGTCAGGACTCTAAAGTAATATGAATGCTAGCTTGACTTTTACGTCGTTTTACAACACTATGTATATGCAAGTTGACTTGTCTGCCGACTGCATATGGGAAGAGCATTGCCATTAGATGCTTCAGCTCATTTGATTTGTCGCCGCTTTACAACACTGTTTGAGCACAACTTTTAGCTGCTTGTAGCCGAAAATAGCTAGCTCAGCGGAGCAGTGGCAGTAGAGCAGTTGTTCTAAAGAGCAAATGCCTGACTGATGGAGAGGGTCGTCGTTCCGTTATTCGCTTGGCCCTCGTTGCGTCAGCTGCTCTCAGCTGACCCAATTTCGCGAGCCGAGGGGAAGATTTCTATCAGCTAAATGAGTGTTTGGGCAACCCTTCGATCCCAGTGAAAGTTCTGTGTGTGTGTGTGTGTGTGTGTGTGTGTGTGTGTGGCGCGTGCAGTAGCAGCAGCAGCAGCTGCTGCTGCAGAGGAACCGTTCCTGGCCAACGTTGTGCAACGTTTCTATGGAATGCGCCGTTAGGTTGCTTCCGCTGAACGGACAACATTTTCGTTTTCTTTTGGCATTTATATTTCTCTGTTCATTCATTTTTGGGTATTTTTTTGTTTTCTGGTTAGGGTAGGGGTGCAACTTTCACTGGCAGCTGCCCAGTCAGTTGTTGCATGCCACATTCCGTTAGCCATAAAAGCTGGCATCAATCATATAGCCGGCAGTTGAGTGGAACGTGTGGCATGGCCTCGCCATCGTCGTCGTCGCCATCGTCGTCGTCGTCGTTGCTGCCACGAAAATGGGGCGTTATCGCTCTTAATGACACGTCATTTGTTGCAAGTTCTGCGGCTGCTCTGTGGCAACTTATTAGATTTGCCACATGCCAAACGATTCATCTTTTAATTACCGCGCTGAAAGCGCGCATTTTTTCAATCGCACATCGATTCCAGCCGCATTCTGCGACTGCGCGCCGGCCACTCGCTCGCACTCACTCGCTCTCCCTCTCTCTCTATCTATCTCTGTTGCACTGACTACCCACGCATGCCTGAGCAATTTCGCTGTGCGCTTTGCACTAAAATAAATCTGCAGCGATTTGTTTGTTTGCACAAGTCGCCGCCGAGTGCCAGAGTTGCAGGAGTCTCTCTCTCCTCCTCCTCCCTCCCTCCTCCTTCGCTTGCCACCCCGTTAAGCGCCTGGGGGCCCGCACTAAATATTACCAGCCTGCTTAGCTCGGCCTATGCCATGTTAGTTTCCACAAACACACATACACACATATGTATAGATAAATACCCTGTAAATGGAGCAGAGCAGGTATGTTGAATTTGTCTAAATTAGCATTGATAATAAAATACTAGATATTGAAATGAATGCTCGTTTAAAATATCGCTGAATAAATCAAATCAAATAGTTTTATAAGCACACAGCTCTGTTCATTGAAATAGAAGTACAGTTGTGTTCACTGTGCAAACATTGACTCATTGGATCACATTGATGCATTTCTATTAATTTCAAAGCGTAAGCATGGGAGGATTATGGAAAAATCTATCAGAATGATTATCTATATATCAAATTTATATATAACCTATTGTTCTTCATTTCAAAATGAAAGCATTTTGAAACATTCACTATATAGACAATGATGTACTATAGTTGCTTACATAGCTTCGTTATATGTATATAGAAATAGGTACATGTTGAAAGTCATGTACTGTATATATAGAAATTATATATAGAAATTGATATATAAGGATCGATAAATACTAAAAAAATTTGATTTTTGTTTTATTTATTTTTCATATACATCCTATGCATATATCTATATTCGCAAGTAACAAAATGAGCTCACTTTTACATAAATTACACCAATTAAACTTTTACAGGGTATCTTGCTGTCATGCATTCGCTATGCTCTCGCATGCCTATGTTGTTTTTGTTCTTCTAGCGCATATTCATGTGTCTCATTTCCTCTTTCATTCAGTTGCTATCTAACTAACTTCTATCGCTCTCTCACTCGCTCGTTTCTAAACCCTCCGCCCCCCCCCCCCCTTCCCTGCTCTAACTCTTTCTCTTTCAGTCCTGGTCGGGTGTTATTTATCATAAAAAATTGCTCAGATTTGTTTTGCGACGGCAAAGACATGACGCTCATTTGTTAGCAAACGAACTGGCAACGGGCAAAAGCCGAGCCGAGGCACTACCACAGGTAGAGTTGACGGCGGGAGGGGGGCCGGACTGTGCAGCAGCTTGACTACAGCTTTGGCACAGGCTGCAGCAGCAGCTGCCTGGCACTGAGTCTTTGCCGCCTTCCGCTCGGCCTGCTGCTCGTATGCTTTCACTCTAGGCGTTTTTAGTCAATATTACCCATACCCTGTAGGCGCCCCAATGAGCGGCATGTCAGCCTGATGTTGGCTAACAAAAAAGTTGGCCCAGCACTCACATTTAGCAGGAGAAGTCGTAGAATATATCAGGAATAACATATTTGTATATAATATATACCCTTAATATCTGATGTATTCCAATAATATTTGACAGTAGCGCAGCTATAATATGCCTACCCTATATATCCCACTACATTTCAAGCTTACTTGAAAAAACATACAAATGTGTCTCTATTATATAGTGCATATTATATATACTCTATAAATATCGCTTATATGCCCTGTAATCTCTATCTATGTATACCCAAATATTCTATATATTGCATATCCTATTATATTTCCAGTTATTTTGAGCTATAAAATATGCATATCTATATTATATATCTACCCAAATGCTAGGGTATTAACACACATGTACCATTGAATCTCTCGCCCAAAACTACTCTAAAAACTCATCATGTTCTATATAATGTATTTAGTCTATATATACGACAGCCGCACATATATCAACTGACTAATCATGCTCTTATCAGCATTCTACTTTTCTCTATTTCACACTCTCACTTTTGCTCTATCTGTCTCTCTCTCTCTCTGTCTACCTCTCCATCTCTCAGTCGAACTAGACAAGCTGTAAATCGTTGCTTTCGCCTTTACAGGGCATCTGTTGGTCGTGCATTTGCAGTGCCTTGTCATGCCATTATTATTTGCTGAGCGTAGTATTTTTGTGTGCAAATTGTTGCTCTACGCTGGCGTCGTGTGTTCTTATTTTTAATAAATGCAGCCGCCGACTGTTGCCAAAGTTCAACGCAAATATAATCTGTCAAATAATTTATCAGTGTTTGCTGACGATGAGACGAAGAGCAGCAGCAGCAGCAGCAACAACAGCAGCAACAACATTGAGACCTCGCTGTCTGTGCCTGTTGCCTTGTGCAAAGTTCACTTCGAGTGCTTGACAGCAACAATGCGCATCGATAAAGAAATGCTTTCTTTTACCAACAGCAACTGTTGCTGCTGCTGCTGCTGCTGCTGCTGCTGCTTCTTCAATTGCTGCTCTTTTGTTTATTTTTGGAAGCGGAATCTAATGATGCGCCGTCAAGTGTTTTCAACAATTTCTCGTCGTATTGAACTTGTTGATGCGACTTTCAGTTTGCAGATCCTTCAGCTAAGACTTTGATTGTTGCTACCAGGAAGGCAAGAAGAAGAAATGTTCCCTCGAGATCTGTTCTAAGCTCTCTCTCTTCTAAGCTCATTGTGATTCATTTCTAGATTCGTTGCTTGAACTAGTTCAATTCGACTATTGTCAGTCTTCTGTTTCATTGCCATTTCGTCGTCGTTCCAGTTCCATTACGTTCCCTTTGACTTTGTCTCGGCGTGTTTTCGTTTTTCTTCTTTTTTTGTGTTCTTTGTTTTGCTTTGCGTTGTAAAATCTGTTTCAATTGCTTGTTTCGCATTTGGCTAGAACGATCGACGATCGACTCTCTCTCTCTCTCTCTCTCTCTCTCTCTCTCTCTCTCTCTCTCGTGCTCAGTGTGTATGCTCAAACGATTAAATTATCTCAAGGTTGCACGCGCGCTATTTTATCTGCCTCTTCTTCAGTTGTTGCCTGCTCTGCGCTATTTTCTGCGCTATTCAGTTTCCTTTTCGTTTCCGCTCGCTCAGTCTGTCCCATGCCCCAAAGCAAGACAAGTAGTAGAAGAATAAGAAGAAGAACAAATGCCTTGGCATGCACTCGGCCATATTCGCGTGGCCATGACTGTCCTTTGGAATTGTCTACAATTTCAGAAAATATATTCGAGTGAATATATTTTATTCGAAATAATTATTTATCCATCATAGAAATGCTGAAATAAAATATAAATATAAGCTATAAATTATGCTACAATTTTTGTGTTTTAAATTTGATTTTATTGGAATTAATTTTAAATTATATTATAATATTTCCAATTTATATTTACTTAATATTTTTTTTTATTTTTTCTTTTTAATTTAAAATATTTTTTATTTAATTTAACTGTTTTATATCAGCATGAAATGCCTTCTATATATTTTTAATCATTTATTTATGTTAAAACACATATTGTACGTATTTATTTTCAATTTTCATTTAATTTCATTAAAAGCAAAAATAATCCAAAAATATATTTTATTAAATTAAAATAAAAAAATAATAAATTAATATTAACTTAACTGTTTTCATATTTTTGCTTTTGACACATCTAAATGGAAAATAAAATATATATATATATATATATATATATATATATATATATATATATATATATGTTTTTTAATTAAAATAATATAATAATAAATTTTTCAAAAATATTTCTTTTTCATATTTCTGAAATGAATTAATACAAATTTATGCACATATAAATGCACATTAGCAGCTGGGAATTGTTGCAGCATTTTGCATTGTCTGGACCCAGGCTGGACTGTGGCGCTCAGGTTGAGGCGAAGGCAAAGTTGATGCCACAGTTGGGGCACTGCCTGCCACAGATTGGCCCCGAACATGCTGAGGAGGGGCAAGGCAAGGCTTGGGACATTTGCTTTTGCGGTGTCTGGCATTGTTACCCAGAGACCTACAGAGAGCGCTGTTGCTGTTGCTGTTGCTGTTGCTGTTGTCGTTGTCGTTGTCATTGTGGTTGTTGTTGGTGTCAAAAGCTGGTCGAAGGCCAGCGAGATTGCGGAAGCTGCAGCAACCACAAAAGGCAACTGTTGTTCGTGTTGTTGTGGATGCTGGGGCTGCCGTTGCTGCTGCTGTGGATGTTGTTATTGGACACCTGTTGTCCCTGCATCGATTTATCGCTCGTGTTTGCTGTTGCTGTTGCCGTTGCTGCGGCTATGTTGGTGTTGTTGGTGTTGTGGCCAGGCGTCTGAGTTGTAATCGTGCCGTTTATGATGATGGCCACTTGCCGCTGCTCGCCTTTTATTGCTTTTCGATTGCAGCGTGTGAATTATGATCCTACAAGAGGCAGCAACAGGTTGCTGGTTGCTGGTTGCTGTTGCTGTTGCTGTTGCTGTTTACAGTGCTCACGTGCTCAGCTTTAGCTTTGATATTAAGCGCCAACAGGTGTCGAATTGCAGCAGCAGAAACAAAACATTTGCAATGACAACAACTGTAACAGCAGCAACAGTTGCTGCTACAATAATAATAATACATATTCAGCAATACATTCATTAAGAACAAGAGCAACTACAACAGCAACATTCCAACAGCAGCAGCAGCAACAGTTGCTAGTAATCATTAACAACAAAAGCAAGGGCAAAGTATGTCGAGTGCTGCTGAATGCAGTAGCAACACTTGCACAATCAACAGCAACACATTGCATATGTTACTGATAGTAACAAGAGCAGCAGCAATAGCAACAACAACAATGACAATCGCATGAAACTTAAGCCGAGCAATGGGCGACGGTTGATGTTGCTTGGTTTGACACCTACGCAGCTAGCTGCAACTGCAGCTGGTTGCTGCTAACGATGCGCGCGTGTCAGCAACATGTTGCTGCTGCTGCTGTTGCTGCTGCGTATTTCGTATCATTAGTCAAAGCAACGCGACACACAAGAAAAAGAAAGCAAAGCAGCTGGCAATCAGCAGCAACTGGCAAAAGTTGCCCAAATCAATTGCTGCCGTTGCAGCAGCAGCAGCAGCAGTTGCTGACACAATCAACAGCAGCAGCGGCAGCAGCGGCCGCAGTTGCAGCGACAATAGCCAAAGTCTTGGCATGATTTATGGCCAGGCATTTCTCGTAGTTCACCCACACAAAGATGCGGCGCACAACAGCAACACACACGCTAATTGTGTGTGAAAGCAGCAGCAGCAGCAGGAGTCGCAGCAGCAGCAGCAGCAGCAGCATTGCTCATACGCCCACGTGTACAACAACAACAACAACGACGATGACGACGATCGCATTACCATTCCCTGGCATATTTAGCATTCGCATAGACGCAATCATAACCATAAACAGTTTTTGCCCACTTTTTTGTTTAGCCTTTTCTTTCCATTTCGTTTTTGGCCTTTTTTCCTTTTGACCATTTTGGCAACTGGCAACATTTTGTGTGCGGCTTTGCTTATTTTGAATAAACGTAAAGCCGAGCGACGCATTTGGTCAGCTGCTGCTGCTGCTGCTGCTGTTGCTGCTTGCCCCCGCCGCCCATAAAAGGCGTTTGTAAGTGCTACTGTTTATCCAATGCGCCTAACGGTATGAAAATGCGGAATAATTTACGCAAAACGAAAAAGAAGCAAAATGAGCAAAAGAAATAGAAACGAAAACGAAAAATTCGCAAACAGCTGCCGAAAATAACGTTTCACACACACACACACACACACACACACACGCACAGCATAGCAATGCGCGCTGGCTGGAAAAGCCGCGGCGCGCTTTTCACTTTTCACAAATGGCCATGCAAATTACAAGACACATTAGCCGAGTCAACAATCCTACGCCTAACCCAAAAATGGGAGCAACTACAACAGCAACAGCAGCAACAGCAACAGCAGCAGCAGTAGCAGTAACATGCCGCATGCCGCATGCCACATGCATTTTGCCTAGTCAGGCGAGAGAGCAGTTTACAGTTTACAAAACGGAAATACGCCAAAAATATGTTTACAGCAGCTGCTAAGCGGCCATTGGAATTGCTGCTGCTGCTGCTGCTACTGCTGCTGGCAGCGGCAATTGTTGCTACTGGCTAACTAGAGTTGCCAACACAAAGTTTATTGCTATTACCTCAACTGATCTACAAAAAGAACCTCAGCAATGTTTAATTTAATATTTTGTATATATTTTTAATAATTTTTAAAATGTTTAAATATATATGCAGAATATTTCTTGTTTGTAAGTAAAATTAATAATTAATAATAATATAATTTGTATAAATAAATCAGAAAACAATTAAATAAAACACATAATTTATAAATATTAATGAAAAATATATACATATATAATATATACATAAATCATAAATATATACATATATAATATATCATAAATAAATAGAAAACAATGAAATGATTAAAAAATAATAATGAAAAATATGTACATATATAATATATACACATAATATAATAATAATTATTATAAAGAAATCAAAATATAATAATAATTATTATAAAGAAATCAGAAAAATAGTTTTTTTTTTATTAAAATGTATAATATAATTATTATAAATAATTTAGAAAACCGTAAAAAAATTAATAGAGTTTACAGAACATTTTTTTTCTTTTTTTAAATTAAAATTGTATTTATCTAACCAAATTAAAAGACAAGTATAAAGAAATCTGTGGAATTCAAACGAATCTTTTGTATGACAGTAACAATATGAAATTGCAAATAAATATTTAGTCGTTTTTTTTTTAATTAAATCTTAATATTTGTTTACAAGACAAACAAATATTATTTATTCATATACTTTTTCATGAAAGGTTAAATAAATATTTAGTCGTAAATTTTTTTATAATTTTTTTTTAATATTTATCTAAAAAAGAAACTAATAATATTAATAGTATTTGTTTTTTTTTTTTAGTTTTAGCAAACTAAATATTGCCTTAAAAAATGAAAAAAAATTGCAAAATATCAGAGTTAAAATCAAAATCATCAAATTAAATATCTAAATAAAATATAAATTTTTTCAAATTGCAATTAATTCCAAAATACGCCCATTTGACGATTTATGCTTATTTAGTTACTTAAAAAAACGTTTTGCAACACTTAAATAATTTAGTTAGAAAATGAATGCAAAAAAATCGAGCAATAACTTATTTTGCTTGCAATATGGGCTTTGACAATCGCATAAATAAGTCCAAATATAACAAATTGTCAACTCGCTGGCCCGTTGTCATAAGTTGCAACAATACTAATTGGCATTGTGCAACACTGCGCCAACAAATAATATCAAATAAAATGATTTGACTAACTGCACAGCGGCGATTTGTTAATTAACTGCAACTTGACTAAATATTTACCAAATGATATATGTATGTATGAGTGTGTGTGCGTGTGTGTGTGTATGTGTGTGTGTATCACAGATGTGGCTGGCAACCCTGGCCAGAGCTGGCCAGTCCGTCAGCCAGTGGCAGTAGTTGGTGGAGTTTGTCGTGGCCCGTTTGGAATGTTTAGTTAACCGTAAATACCAAAAAGTCGCACTGCGCCCGCGCCATTTTGGCATTGATTGCTAAGACCAAGGCACACACACACACACACACACACACACACACACACACACGCATGCAGACATGTGAATACACTCACTGGAGCGTGAATAACATTTGGTAATCATGGCACAAACACGAAAATGCATTAACCAAAATTGTGATCATAAATTTTCAATCGACACGCGGCGGGTGCTGTTGTTGTTGTTGTTGCAGCTCTAACTAACTGTGTGTGTGTGTGTGTGTGTGTGTGTGTGAGTGAGCTGGCCAAGCGCATGAATGACTGGACTAAAACTGAACTGGACTACGGCTACATTTGGCCAGCAGGCTAAACATACACACACTATTGTTGTTGTTGTTGTTGTTGTTGTTGTTGCTGTTGCTGTTGCTGTTGCAGCTGCGCGCATTCTTGGCCAGAGAAAGTTTTTGTTGTTGCTGTTGCACAAGTGGCAGCCAGCTATGCAGCTTCCACAGCATTGCTGTTGCAGTTGGGTCAGTTAAATGCCAAAGGCTGCCAGCCTGTGGTTGCTGCTGTTGCTGCTGTTGCTGCTGCTGCTCGTCGCTTGGCATTTCATAGACCTTGCTGTGGCATTAACTGCGTGGGTGCAACAACAGCAACCACAAAAGATGCCTCTTGGTCTGCGGCTGGTGCGACACTTGGCCGCAATCCTAAAGCCTTAGCTACTGCTCCGATAATCGTGCACTTGTTTATTAGCGACACATTGCAGAGAGCACTAGATGTGGCAGATTATATATATGAGAGAAATATAATGACAATAATATACAAAAATAGACAAATAATATGTTATCAAATTATCAATGGATTATAATTTAGATTAGATTTAACTCGAATACTTTACACTATATATATTTTTCATATTATAAAAATTTAATTAAAATAACCAAGAGTAGATATATTATATAGTATCAAATTATTTATAGTTAGATTATAATTTAAGCTTGACTTTAATATATATGTATACATATTTATTTTTTACTTTAGCTATTATTTGTTTAATTTATAGAAATTGAATGCAAATTATTAGGAATTTTTCAAAAATATTGAAACCAATTTTCATCGACTGTTAAATATTTTGTATATTTTATTCACTTATTTTTATTTTTATTTGACTCAAGCTTCACTTATCTAGATTGAATACAGTTTTGTAACTCGAATCCTGTGGCAATTACACGGCTCAACAAATTTAGATCAAATTTGTCCTGAGAACTTTATTTGTGGCTCAACAACTTTTTGACTTGTTAAATTCAAAGCTGCAACTCAAAATAGCCGCAAAAATGTCAACTCACGGAAATATGCTCAACTAAAAGTAATTTTGAGTTACAAAAAAAAAAAAAAGGATTGCAGCAACTTGCTTTGAATACAATTTCAATTTAATATTTTAGGCGAGGACATCAGAGCTGAGATATGAAGAGAGGTTGAGAGAGAGGCGGGGAGAGACAGACAGGAAGAGAGACAGAAAGAGAGAGAAAGAGAGAGGGGAGAGGCAAAAGCCACGACTGACAAAGACACAAAGATCAAAGTTAGAGTTAGAGATATAAGCAGAGACAGAGACAGTGATATAGAAAAGGCTGGAGACAGACAGACCAGATAGAGATTCAGATAGAGACAGAAGCAGATGCAGATAAGCAGATAGGCAGAGAGGCAAAGGGTCAGACTGAGACAGAGGCAGAGACAGAAATAGAGATAGAGAGAGGAAGTGATAAATAGAGAGAGAGAGAGAAAGAGATAGGGACAGGGGCAGAAAGAGAAAGAGAGAGAAAACGAGAGAGAGAGAGAGAGACAGGGCTACATAGAGAAAGACATGGAAACAAAGAGGGAGACTTAGAGAGAGAGAGAGAAAGAGACTTAAAGATATATAGAGCTAGGGACAGAGAAAGAGATAGAGCTAGGGACAGAAAGAGTGTGAGAGAGAGCGAGAGAGAGATCAAGAGAGAGAGAGCGAAAAAGGGAGAGTGAAAGAGGGAGAGCGAAAAAGAGGGAGACAGCGCAACATAGAGAAATACATAAAATCAAAGAGAGACTAAGAGAGAGAGAGAGAGAGAATAAGAGAGAATGAGAGAGAGAGGAAGTGACAGACAGATATAGAGTTAGGGAAGAAGATAGAATTAGGGACAGAGAGAGAGAGAGAGAGAGAGAGACTGAGAGAGAGAGAGACAGACTGAGAGAGAGAGAGACAGACTGAGAGAGAGAGAGAGAGAGACAGAGTGTGAGAGCGAGAGAGACATATAAAGACAGTCACTGACACAGACATACAGAGAGAGTGACACGCACAGAGGCTCCGCTTAAGGTAGAGATAGAGACAAAGACACAGACACAGAAAGAGAAAGAGATAGAGGCACAGACGGAGACAGCATAATCAATTCCGTTGTTGCCACAAAATTTTGGCCAACAATAAAGAAAGATATTGACTCTGTTCCTGTTGTTGTTGTTGTTGCTGTTGTTGCTGTTGTTTCCGTGATAGTTGCTATTGTTGTTGCTGTTGTTGCTGCTGGCATATGACTCATGTTTTGTGCCTCGTTGGTTTCCCTTTTATACGAATCGTTTCTTTGCTTTTTCATTTCGGATTTCTGTTTGTTTTTTGCTTTGTTGTGTTTTCTTTTTTTTTTTTTTTGTTTGGAAGGCGGCTTAAAGCGCGCGCTTGTGGCTCAATGTGCGAAGCGGCTGGCCGAAGGTTTTACCCCTTTAGCCCAGTGTTGCTGTTGTTGTTGTTGTTGTTATGTATGTGTTTGTACAACGCCTTTGCTTTGGCTTCTGTTGTGGCCTTTTGCTGCTGCTGCTGCTGCTGCTGCTGCTGTTGCTGTTGCTCTTGTTTCCATAGCTGTTTCAATATCAACGCATTCCTTTTGGCCAGGCCAATTGACTTGCCCACACACACACACACACACACACGCAGAGACGCAGACATACGCACGCACACACGCACTGAGACACACATGCGATAAAAATTTATTGAGCTGAGGCTTTTGGCCTGTGCCTCTGCCTGCGCTTGTCTCTGGACCCTGGACCTGGACCCAGACCCGGACCCGGACTTGAATCTGTTGCATGCGCCTGGACGTGCCAGCGATATCTTTGTGGCCTTTTGCGTTTTGGGCGCTGCTTGCTGCTGTTGCTGTTGTTGCTGTTGTTGCTGCTGCTGCTGCTGTCTGTTGTTTATTTTTATTGTTGCTGCCGTTGCTGTTGCAGCTTCTCAAAATCAATTGAGTTTAACTGCTTTTAATTTACTTGGAATTTGTACGGCTTTAATGGATTTATGTCGGCTTATGTTGCTGCTGCTGTTGCTGCTGCTGCAGGCAACAGGTTGCTGATGCTGCTGCTGCTATTGCTGTCGCTGGTGACAAGCTGCCACATATTAAAATTTATCATGTGCTAAAAACTTATCAATTAAAAATATGCATAACATTTTTTATGCTTGGGCTGCCGTTTCGATAGATTTACGCTGCGCCCGCAGCAACATCAATCAAAATGCGCCAGCAACAGCAGCAGCAGCAGCATCAAAATGTAGCCGCTTACAATTTGATGTCGCGACTGCAATTTAGACATGCCATGCCATGTTATTAACTAATTACAGGCGACTAATCTAAAACGCCGCGCCAAACAGGTGCCCATGCATCATGCCCAGACCCAGCAGCAGCAGCAGCAACAACAACAACAGCTGGAGTAACAGCAGCAGCTGCCTAATGAAAAGTGACATCTTGGCCATGGCCAGGCCTAAACTGTCAACGTCTGAGCCGTGCCCAGGCTCAGGCTCAGGCACAGGCACAGGCAGAGCCACAGGAACGAACTCGTTTGCATGTCTTGTCATTCGTCATTCGTTGTTGCTCAGGTGCAGCGCCAGCAGCTAGAAGATGTCGCGTTTGCTGGCCACCCGCTAGCCAACACATGTCACATGTCATGTTGCTGCTGCACGCACTTGTTGCTGCTGCAGCCGTTGCTGTTGCTGCTGCTGTTGCTGTGGTTTCTGTTGCCGGAAGCAAGCTGTGTGTTAATTACAAAGTACGCTTTGCTTGCTGTTGCTTTTGCTTTTGCTGCTGCTGCTGTTGCCGTTGCTGTTGCTGCCGATGATTATGATGTTGCTGTTGTGTTGCGTTGACATGCGTTGCTAAAACGTGCCGCCGGTTGTTCTTGTTGCTGCTGCTGCACGCATTTAAATGAGGCAGCCGCTGACCAACTTGATTTCCTGCAACATGTTGCTGCTGCTGCTGCTGCTGCTGCTGCTGCAACTGCTGCTGGCATATCGAATGCGGCTAACATGCTTTAGAGATTATGAAAATTAGATATACAAATCGGCAAACGGATGCTGCCAGCAGCAACGGCAGCAACATCAGCATTTGATGCTTGCAAGATCAAAACAAAAAAAAAAAAAGAAATGCAAAGAGAGCAACAGCAACAGCAACAACAACCACAACAACAACAGCAGCTGCAGCAGCAGCAAAAATAAAAATAAAATTCACTGCTTGAGTCATGTTGCTGCTGGCGGGGCACACAACATGCAACATGTTGCTGCGGGTCAGGGTCGTTGTTGTTGGCTGTTGCTGCTGCTGCTGCTGCTGTCGCCTGCGTAAATTGCTTACCAATCAAATGACACTCGATGCCAGCCAAGTCAAGAGAGCGTCGCGGAAATTGCTTGAAACGGAAATGTGGTTGTTGCTGTTGCTGCTGCTGCTGCTGCTGCTGTTGTTGTTGTTGCCAATTTCATGTCATTTGTTGACAACGCGTTGCGGATATTGTTTAGTATTTTGCATAAAGTTTAGAAAAGTCGCAAATTGGGTTAGAAGGAAGTTGTCGCTTTGCGGTCAACGCATACTCCACACACACACACACACACACACGCATACACACACACACACACACACACATGCAGCTCGCATACCCTTTTATACAGTTCGACTGTTGCTCTTGTGGCACCATTCGAATGTTGCCCTCGGCATGGCTTAATTATAGTGCTTTGGCCCGGCACTGGCAGGCGCCGCCACAGCAACAGCAACAGCAACAACTGCCAACTGGCCACGCCTACTCAAAACACACACACACACACACACACATAGCCTGGCTAGAGTTGGTCTGTTGGTTTTTTGGTTTTAAGCGAACTGCAACTTAGCCTGGGCAGCTCGGCCATTGGGGGCGTGGTCAAGCAGTGCTAGCGCATAGCTGGTAGGCTTCTAAAAATTTATTACCAGTTCAGCTTGATCCATGTGCAGCAAATAGCCGAATAGCTGCAATTAAACAGCAACGGAAAACAGCAAAAAGCGAAGCATTTTAAAAACATTTGATTTGTTGCCATGCTGCTGTCATAAATATAATAGAATACATATAATATAATATATATAATATATATAATGAGAGTACAATGCTTGAATTCGGCTTAGGCAACAACCTAGACCACTTTAGATACTTTCAAATGAATGTCTTCCCTGTCAATATGCTGCAGCTCTTGTTTGTCGTCTTGGAGTTGCCATTCCATTGCGAATGTGTAACCGGGATGCCATACCGCTCGACAAGGCTCATCGTGCATATACATATTATTTATATCTTATTATTTAGTGTTATTATATTAAAGTTGAAATACATTTATATAGAATTGAGCTGTCTCGTTCGTATAGCTCATTTATATGATATATTTTTATATTATTTTTGGAAGCAACATCAAAGATTGAAGCTTACTTTTATTTCCGAATATTTGAACTAACAAAATGCTCAAAGCTATCTAGGAGGAACTAGGAACTAGCGTTCAATATATATAAAGATATATAATCAAATAATAAAATAATCAAATAATAATATATATAAACAATTTCTATAGCATTATCAACTGTCATTAAATATAATATAATACCAAGAGCCGTAACTAATTGGCCTAAAAGCTTGAATAAAACAAAAAAGAATGGAGCTCATTTATGGGTCAGAATATGTATGTATATATGTATATATAAGCTACTTCACATTATATACATATATGTATATAGGAATTGCATAAATATTTATAAAACTAGTTTTAGGCTAAATATTTAATTTCTAGCTGTGCGAACTCGTCTTGTGGCTGTGGTGCAGCTGCTTTTGGCAGGCAGTGTTTAGCTTAGCCGCTGCCTTGGCCATGGCCTATAATAATAAAGGCTGGCAATTGCAGTTGCCAATTGGCAATTGGCAATCGAATTGCTGGTTTTGAATCAGTGCGTATCTTTCGTTCAGCTGCATTTGTCAATCCTCTGGCAATATGTCATTATACAGTTGCTGCTGTTGTTGCTGTTGCTGCTGCTGCAGTTGCAATCATAATAATTTATGGCAACTCATTTGCTGTTTTTACACCCGCTAACGGTGCCGAGCAAGAGACAAAGTGAGAGGGAGAGAGAGAGTGAGTGCGAGCCTTGCAGCCATTTCTGACGCTTAATTATAGTCGGCTACTTGCAACAGCAACAACAACAGCAACGGCAGCAACAGCAGCAACAGCAGCAACGAGAACAATCTTTGCTACCAGTAAGATGTTGCTGACGATGGATGCGCTTTAATAAGCACCTGGCTGCCAGATCATTAAAGTAAAAATTGATTTTCTAACTTGCAACGATTTTTGCATTAACAATTAGCTGCCAGAGCCAGAGCCGAGAGTGAGAGACCAAGCTCCAGCTCGAGCAACTCTTCAATTTTCATTGTGGTTGTCGTTGCTGTTGTTGCTGTTGCTGTTGTTGTTGCAGCTCATTCGCGCCGCTTTATTAATTAACAATGCCACACCAGGCAGCCGCATTTAAGGCATTAATTGCTTGAACCGGTTACACTGCATCCAGCGGCGAATCTGCACCACCAACGGCATAGGCTGGACGCCTAATCAATCTAGCAAATTGTCGCCCAGTCGCTATCGCAGCCAATATTCAAACACACCAAACTGATCTGAAAGTCTCTCTCACTCTCTCTCTCTCCCTCTCTCGCTCGTTCTCTGTCTCTGTCTGCCCTCTCACTCTATTCTCTAATTATGACAACTACGCAGCCGGCGTGCGTGCTCACGTGTTTTTCTAATTAGCCCCGGCCCCAAGATGACAATAAGCGATAAACCCGTCGCCAGCATTCGACGAGCAAATTGACAATCATCGCTGGAACGGGGAACAGCGAGAGCAGCGATCGGAGCGGCTGTCGCTAGCGAAACGAAATGCAATTTCTGACAGAGCTGCCAACCTGCCAGAGCAAAAGAAAACCAAAAATAAATAGCGGTCAAGAGCGGAAAATATTAAAACTGCATTTCAGTCCAAGCCCAAGCTTAGATTTTATTTTATTTTATTATTATTATTTTTTTTAATATTGAATATTCTTTTTTCAAAGTTAAGAATTAAAAATTGTTGTATATCTTATATTATTTAATACCATTTTTGTCGTAACTTTTGCATTTATATATATAACTTCTTTTTATACCCTGAACCCATTGAAAATGGGAAATCAGGGTATAATGTTTTTGTTGAAATGTATGTAACAGGCAGAAGGAGGCGTGGCAGACCCCATAAAGTATATATATTCTTGATCAGGGCGACGAACTGAGTCGATTTAGCCCTGTCCGTCTGTCTGTCCGTCTGTCCGTCTGTCCGTCTGTCCGTCTGTCCGTCTGTCCGTATGTTTGAACGCGTCGATTTCCGAAGATATAGAAGCTAGAGACTTCAACTTTTTTTTTAAATGCTCGTATATAGCACGCGGATATCGAGTTTATCACTAAAAATCGATAACTCATCCCGTTATTTTTTTATCGATCAAAAACCTTATCGAAATGCAGTTATAAAATTATATCTCCTACATCTTTAGAGCTAGAGTATCCAAATTTTAAATGTAGATTGATATGTACGTTATAGAATTTCGATTTTTGTTCAATTTCACCCCCCACCCTTATATCCACCCCCTCACCCATAAGTTTGTAAAAGGCGTATTTCAAATACTAGAGACTTGAGCTTTGGCAATTATACGCATAGTAATGATAAAACCACAATCTGAAAGTTTCATGGAGAACGTACGTCCAGAAAAAAAGTTATTAAACAATAAGTTCCCATAGTAAGCCCACACTGCAGCCCATGCGTGCGCGCCTATGGGTGTCTATGTATGTGTGTTTGCGTGTGTATGTGTGTGTTTGTGTAAGCAGAGAGACGCTAAAAATGATTGAAATGGCTAAAAGGGTTCAGGGGATCTCGTAGTCGAGCACTCTCGACTAGAGTTTTCTTACTTGTTTTTAATTAAATTTTAATTTTATTAATATTTGTTTAATACCTGATTTTAGTTTCCCTTTATAGATTTTTCAAAATATTTAAAGCGTTTTATTATGTCTTGAATTATTTGATTAAAATTTTACATGTTTTTATAATGTTTCGTAACCAAATTTTACATAATTTTATTAATATATTTATTAATAAAATCTGTTATTAAAAAATATGCAATTTAAAGTATACAAATTAAAAAAAAAAAATTATTTTTTAAAGCTAAAATGTATAAATAAAAAAAAAACAAGAAATGAAGTAATATTTTTTCTTTCACTTAAATACATATATTTAATTTAACGTTAAAAAAAACATTAAAAGTTGTATTTAATTAATTTATTTATTTTTTAAATTTTCTTTAATAAGCTTCAAAGTCTTTGTTTTATAAAAAAAAAATATATATATATATATATATATATATATATATATATTAATAGTGATTCGCTGAGCAGATTTAAGAACTGAGAACTATAATTCCATGCTATAATGCTTCCATTTAATTCTATTTATATTTATTATATTATTATAGAAATATTTATACAATATTCTTCAAATATTTATATTTATTTAATCTTTGCATATTGCTTGAATAGGCTCATTTCAATTCATTTGAATTGCTAAAAATTAAATTCGAAAAATTCAAATTCCAAAAATTTGTTGAGCATTTTCGATTGCATTTTCAGCAAGTTGGCAGCTCGTTCGATGTTAACGTCTTCAGTTTTGTGGCGTTCGCGTCAATGGCGCTGCTCGGCACACCCACTGCCAGCTGTGCTCAGGTTGGCAGCCTCCTCCGCTGCCGCTGCTGCCGTTGCTACTGCTGCTGCTGCAACGCCCACTGAGCGTTGGCTGAGCTTTAATGCGTTTTCATTTAATACAGGCCCAGAGCTTGTTAGCTCTGCCTCTGTGTGTGTCGATGTGTGTGTGTGTGTGTGTGTGTGTGTGTGTGTGTGTGTGTGTGTGTGTGTGTGTGTGTGTGTGTGTGTGTGCGTGAACACCTCCCACTTGGCAATCTAATATAGAGCTCCCCCCTTTGTGCCCGCTCCGCTCCGCTGGCTCAGGCTCGTACCTTGCCCATGACTATCAAGTGCCTTGTTGGCGCGTGTTGGCGTCTTTTTCTCTTCTTTTTTTTTTCGATGTTGTTGCAGTGGTTGCTGCTGCCAGGTTGTAGCACTGCTTCTATTTTTTAAACATTTTTTTCTTAGCCATTTTTCGCACATTTTGCTGACGTTTTGGCGCTTTTCGCTTCCGCATGCCAGAATCAGCTGCACACATGCATGTACATATATATGTATATACATATGTATATGCATATATATATATCTATAACTATAACTATGTTTTCTATCAATATCTGCCGCGTCGTCGACTGCACTGTGGCACATCGCTCCACATTAATAACGCATCCACCCTCTAATTGCATTTTGCCTTGGCCGCCTTAATCGAATTCCAATTGCTGCCACATGCCGCCGCAACGATGCGCAATTTCGATTACGCTGCGCTGCGCTGCTATTTTCGGGGCAAACCTGATAAGGCCACGCCACAGAGACTTTCAGAGTCCACGCCCCCACCGCTGCCTACCTTTGCCCGGGGCCCACGCTGCTGCTGCAGCTCCTTGAGGCGTTTTCTTTAGTTTTAGAAAGTGGCAAACATTTCTGAGCCGCTGCCGCTGCCGCTGCCGCTTCCGCATTTGGCGCTGCTAAGTTATGTGCTCAGATTAGCGGGTGTGTGTTAACTGTATTTGCCTGGCCAGCTCTATCTATTGGCCGGGCCTAATGAAAACCATAACTTTGCCTTGGCATTTCGGGTCGCGTTCAGCGCGAGTCGTTGCCATTTTGGCCTTTTCTCTTGCTGCTTGTGATTAGGGCAACTGCCGTCGATTGTTATCGATAGCTGTTTATCGATGTATTTTTATACACTTTTATTGTAAATTCCAATTATTGAATATCGTTTTTAATTTGCTTTCATTTCTTTTTCGCTCTCTTTGCAGGTGAGTTGGCCAGCTTAGTTTTTGGAAGTCTTATGAATACAAAGCAGGTAAAACAAAAACAACAACAACAACAACAACAGCAACAGAAAACAGGTAAAATCAAATGCCTTAAATAGATATTCAGGTTAACAACAACAACGGGAGCGAAGCGAATAACCAAAGCCAAATTAAAACAATTTGTAAAAAGTTCACACAGTTATAGAGATACGGATGCAGAGAGATGCATATACATATGTGTGTATGTATGTATATTTTACATATATGTATATAAGTATAAGTATATCCATATGCAGTTGGCTGATTTTGGCTAAAGGCTGTCACATTTTGTGGCCTGCTGCTGCTGCTGCTGCTGCAGTTGTTGTTGTTGTTGTTGCTGACGACTGGCCATAGAGAAATGACCACAAAATGTGCGCATAAATCAACACAATGGCCAAATGCAGCAGCAACAACAACCGCCGCCAAAGGTGTGGAGCCAACAACAACAGCAGCAACAGCAGCAGCAACAGCAGCAGCAACAGCAGCAGCAACAGCAGCAACAGCAGCAGCAACAGCAGCAACAGCAGCAGCAACAGCGCATGGAAAATGCAAATTTCACATGGAAAACGAGCCGCGGGGGATGACAATTTGCTGTTGTTGTTGTTGCTGCTGCTGCTGCTGCTGCTGACTCAAAACAGTTGCTGCTGTGGCTGCTGCTGTTGCTGCGAAATGAATTAATAAACTTGCAACGGCGGCAGCTTTTGTAAAAATGCCGCCAATGCTTGTTGCTGCTGCTGCTGCCGCTGCTGCTGCTGCTGCTGCCTTACAGCAACAATACGCAATGAAAACCGAACAAACGAAATTGAAATCTGACACCAAAAGAATTGACACACACGATTTTGCAGCGGAGACTCTCAAAAAATGCAAATGCAACGAGCGTTCGCCCAAATCAATGAAAATTGACCAACCAACTCTCTGTCTGCCCTCTTGCCGCCTACCAAGCTGCCCCTCCCCCACAAAATTCAAATTGCTTTTAAATTGTTGGCAACTAGCCTACACTAGCAGAGAGTCTATGCGACTAAGAGTTGCTCAGAGCGATAAATATATGTAGAGCACTTATCGATATAGAGTCTGCGTCGTGATTTGAATTCAGAAACGAATTTTACTTGAATAAATTATAAAGTGAAATACGATATAGCTAACTGAAAGCACATATTAAATAGAGATTTATGTAAATCGACTTATCGATTTATCGATAGCTATCGCAAGCTTAGCATTTTGATATGCATATGAGTGGCAGAAAGCTCTAAGTCTAAATCTTAATCATGGACATGAAGAGAGAGAAAGATAGTTTGTAATCGATATCGTTATCGTTTTGCAGTATTATGATTTATGTTCTATTAGACACATATGTATATACATATATATTTAGATACACTCGTATGTAGTGCTAAAAAGTCAAACAGCTACATAAAGATAAACTCGATATTTATCGATACAATATATTAGTCACCTGTGCATCTATTGCACATATTAACGATAATTACATCTATTGATATAAGATATCAATCAGTTTTCTGTATCTAGTGTGAATTTATCTACACATATACAATGAGAGCTAAACAGTCCGGCAGCAAAAGCTGCAATACATATACTTATCGATACTTATCGATAGCTAACAATTGGTATCGAACATTATCAAAGCAATTCTTTTATCTAGTAAACATATGTCCATATAGTTAGCCAAATAGCCAAACTGGATAGCTCATGCATAATGCTGCAATCGTTCATCGATATTTATCGATGCAAATTGTTTGAAAAATTTCATATTTTTGCTCTCTTGCATAGTTCTCCTTTGTTTGATTCTGACTTCAACGCATACCCAGTTGAACTACTGCGCCAATTACAGGGTATTCAGAGAGGTAACATGCTATGCAAAATGATATTAGAGTTAGCTTTTGTCCCTGCAGCAACAGCTGCTGCTCCAATGGTCAGCAATTGAAATGTTCAGTGTCTACTGGGCTGCTGTTGCTGTTGCTGTTGCTGCTGCTGCTGCTGTTATTTTATTGATTTGCTTGCCTGAAAATTGATCTTAATTTCCATGGGGCTGCTGGAGTGCGAGTGGCAGCAACTCGACTTGGCTTGCGGTTCATTTGCATATCTCGATTTTGCATTCGAAATGATTATGAATAACTGTTAATTGTGTTTGGGCTATTACGTTGCATAAAACGCTTTTTGACCGCGAGCGAGGGGCGTCACTCTATCCCCCATGCCTCCTCCCCAGCCTCTCTCGACCAACCAAAAAAAAAAAAAAAGACCCCAAAGACCTTTTTCAGTAATTTGCAAACGATTTCAATTGCTTTGCAGTTTCCGCTTCATTTTTTTTTTGGCAGTTGCTGTTGGTATTCGATAAATGAGTTAACTATTGAATCACTATGCAACACTCATTGACATTCACTCATTCACAAATGGGTACAGTACGCACTGGCTCATAGAGAAGCGCCTGTGCTGATTTCATATCGTTTAGCTGGCTCACTCAATTTTTAGTGATGCAGAGAGGAGAGGGAGATGATAGATAGAGAGTAAACTGATTTGGTTCAACATCTTTAGCTTACTCTTTGCGGTATTTGCGATATTTGAGAAAATGTATTTTTAGCATATCGAATATCGTATTTGATATATGTATAAAGATACATACATATCTGATTATAGGATTATACGTTAATTAGTTAGTCATCGTAGCATTTTATATCGTAATTCGTAAGCAACAAATCTGGTGCAAGATCACTTTCTATATCATATAGGATAAGTCCTGAGCTGTGCATATAAAATATCGTAAATGATATATGTATGTAATACCACATACGATATGTGTTATGACATATCGTATGTGGTATGTGGTATGTGGTATGGTATGTATGCCGTATATAACAGTTCTTATATAATTTAATGTCTTGTGTAGATTAAATAATATCGTAAATAAGATAATAATAAAATTAATGCAAATTTTACTTATTGAAGAAAATATGAGAAAGATTTTTGTAAATGTTTTCAATTTATCGGTATATGATATAGTTTTATCGTAATCCTCATGATCGTTTCCATTTATACCGTAGCCCTGCATGATTTCATTCCCTTCTCTGCTTACGATATATGGGCATACGATATAGCTTTATCGATATATATATAGCTTTATCGATATACGATATAGCTTAATCTAAGTCATAATAGCTCGGTTTTCATTAGTCGCGTAGCCCTTCTTTATCTAATACTCCTTTGCATTTACGATAAATGAGCATACGATATTGCTTTATCGTAAACCCTAGCAGATCGGTGCAGTCTAAAACTTTGCTCTGCTTACGATAAATGTATAGCTATATGCTCAGTTCAGTTTGTAACTAAATCCTTTCGCTGCTTACGATATATCGGCCTACGATATAACTTGATCATTTTCAGTTTATATAGTAAACGTCTACTGTCTCTCTAACTCACAAACTCCCTCTATCTATCTATCTCTCTCTCTCTTTCTCTGTCTCCCTCTCTCTCTCTCATTCTGTCTCAGTCCCTGCATATTTATGAGCTTCAGTTTGGCAGGTTAGGCACAGAGTTCACGGCTATTCGCAGCTCCAACTTGGGCTTGTGCTGGGACCGGGGCCGCTGTTAGCCGTCTTTATATATCGGCTTTTGACTGAAGTCTGTCCTAATGACAACGGTAGCAGCTACTGCCAAGCAATTACTTAATTTACACTTGCCTGCTTTTTGCTGCTTCGCCCTCTCCCTCTCTCCCCTCGCTGCCGCTGCCACTCGTTGCTCTTTGTTGCTGCTGGCTGACATAAGAAGTTGTGGTGCCTGCACTTGGCAAAGCTATTGAACATCAGCTCAAAAAAAAAAAAATGAGAAAAGAAAAAGAAAATGAAAAGACAACAACAGCAACAAAATCTGCTCAACGGACAATAGCAGAGTGTGGCCACAATTCAAAAGTGCGCAACGGGCAACGCCTCCTCCCGCTGCAGCTGCCACTGCCCTGACCATTGCTGCTGCTGCTGTTGCTGTTGCTGCTGCTGCTGTTGCTGTTGGCGCGTAAATCAAGCAACAGCCGCGGCTCAGCTACTGAAGCAGAAAATTACTTTCATCATAATTTAAAGTTACTTATGACCGCAGCAGGCCCCACGAGGGAGTTGAGAGTCTGAGAGAGTCTGCTGCTGTTGCTGCTGCTGCTGCTGCTGTTGCTGCGGTTGCTGATTGTCTTAGGCTGCACAAATTGAAAAATCATCTGGGCGCAAGCAGGATGTATTGCTGCTGCTGCTGCTGCTGCTGCTGCTCCTGTTGCCAGCGACTGCAGCCAAGGCAAACATTTGCACGTCAAACAAAGTGGCAGTGAAATAACAAAATTATGTTGGCAGATTTGTGGCGACGTTGAAATTATTGCAACACGCCAGCAACAGCGGGCTGCAACGGCACAACTGCTGCACTTGAGCTGCTGTGCCACATAATTGCTATGTGCTGTGACGTTTGTGGCATGAATGATGTGGCGTGGGCCTCCTCCGCCAGCTACTGGGCACACCACGAGATGCAGAGAGAGAGAGTGAGAGAGGGAGGGAGGGAGGTAGCCAGAGGCAGCAGAAAGACTGATCCACATTTTGCATAAATTACACTTCATTTGATTTGGGCAAGTCGCGTCTACAATGACAATGCCACAGCAGCAGCAGCAGCAACTGTTGGCCATGGCCACAATCAAGTCAAGTGTTTATTTGTTTATGGGCCGTGCCGAGCGAAACTCTATTTCTTTATGCTGCTGCTGTTGCTGTTGCTTCTTTTTGCTTGTTGCTTATGGCTTAAGTGAGTGAGTGGCATGTTGCACGTTGCATGTTGGTGGTCCACATTGCGTTCCTTTCGTGCGTTTGTTTGCCGCAATTAGCGTGTGGGCAGCACCAACAACAGCAGCAACAGCCACAGCAACAGCAACAGCAGCGGGTGAGTGAAAGTTGAGTTGAGCTGAGCTGAGGCTGCGCCTTGTTGCTAGCATTTTGATAAGCTCCCCCACAGTCCAATGCAGCAAACTGCCCCCAACTCTCAACGCAAGCTAAGCTCACCTAATGCACACCTGTTGGCAACTGTTGCTGCTGCAACCGGTTCGCCGCGCTCGTTAGTTAATGCAAAGCGCTGTAAATATTATAACAGAGCGCGTTTCATTATTGTATTAACAACAGCTCGCGCATGCGCCAGGCTTTACTTTAGCTCTACTTCTCTCTCTCTCTCTCTCTTTCTATCGCTTTGGTATTTTTAGAGCCTGGCCAAACGGCATTTTTTATTGCTCGTTAGTTTTAGGCTATTTTTAGCCAATTGACATCAAGTCATATTTATTTAATTTTTTTTTTTTTTTGCTATATTTTTGAAGTTTTTGAAAGGTTTTCATGTTGTTGTTGTCGAGCTGGTGATTTATTTTGTAAATGATTTAGTTGCGCTTTTATTAGCACAATTTGAATGTCACAAAAATGTGCGCTAACTGCGCTGTTAGCTCTGGCAATCGTGTTCTATTAGCCATCATAGTACAGACAGACAGAAGTCACAGAAGGAAGCAACTGCTAAAGGTAGTTAGTCATATATAGCTATAGTATATATATGTATATAGGTATTTCATGCATCTAGTCACAATAGTGTTGGTTAAGCATAGATAGATATACATTAAAATATGCTATGAACATTTGTTCCAAATGAACGTAGACTGTGAAGGCAATTCCTTGAGAGCTATACACACATATACATACATACACACATATACATACACACATATACATATATGTACAATATCGATAACTATCGCTTTGTTTTGGCTTTGCTCACAATCATAATCATAATAATAATGCATTAGGGTGTCGATAAGAAAATGTTCTACTAGTTAAGAAAAATTTCACTGACGATTATATGGCTCGAGTTCAGCGAGCTATTAAATAACTATCGATAATATTCTTCAACTATAGTTATCGATTAGATATTACTATGACACCGCTTCAACTAGACAACTTTCATCGAGTCTCTTCTCATAATGAACAACATGCTCATCATCATGTTATCGTTCATAAGATGAAAGCTTACTAATCGATTGGATAATAGCTGCAACTGCAGCTTGGTTATCGATTTGTAAACTATCGATTATATAACTCGATTTTTATTTCTCGCTATGATCAACAGTTTTTCGATCTTTTTTAATAAAAGATTAACTAAAGTATACCTATAGATAATATGTATAACTGATGGCTAGTTATCGATCATTGATCAGATAGCTAACAATTGTTTCTTTACCTCGTAATATATCTTATCTCTGAGCAGTTCCTTCAATAGCTATCGATAGCTGGACTGCAATCGAGCTCAATCGGCCCAGTTGCATCACTGAAAACTTCTCTGAGGACAATCATCGATCGCTTGTTCTCTGAGAAGTGTCTCTGGACAGTTTTAAATGGATTTTGGCCGTCTGTTGGAAAAAAAAAGAGAATAATGAAAAAAAGGGAGCTGTGAATCGTTTTGTTGCTTGAGTGAGCTTTGCTTTGGGTGTTTGTGTTTTCGTTTTCATTTTCGTTTTTCGAGTGCTGCGGCCACATTACTCATGCGCCGTGTTGCACATGCGGGTATAAAATAACAGATTTATGCCTACGTTGCAGGCAATGACACGCCAATTAGCCGCCCAGCAACAGCAACAACAAAAAGGCTTGCAAATTAAGCTTTGACATTTTTATGATGCTAAGCGCGGGGGAACAGCCACAGCAACAACAACAGCAACAACAGCAACAACGGCAACAACAGCAACAGCAATGCGTTGAGCCTTAAAGCCAGACTGGAACAATCTTTTGGGAAGCCGAGACAGGCCCCAGGCAGGCAGCTGGCTGACCTTTGCATGTGTTGCTGTTGTGAGTTGTTGCTGTTGCTGTTGTTGCTGTTGTTGCTGTGCGCTATCTGCGGAGGCGAATTGAGTTTGACAGCTGGGGCGACACGATCCGATTGCGATTGCGATCGCTCTTTGACCTTAATACGCGCCAGCTGCGTCAACGTCAGCAACACAGCGCCCGAGGAGCAACAACAGCAACCAACAGCAATGCCCCAAAACGTTTACAGCAACCGGCCAAACGTCCCTCGGCACGCCACCCGCTGGATGGCTGTCTGCACTGCCCGAGGCAGCATTGTCATTTGACACCTCATTTGGGGCTGTTGCGGCGGGCACGCACAGCTAATAAGCGCTCAATAAATGTGCAACACCCGCTGGCAAACAGCAACATGTTGCTGGCGTGCCGAGTTGCTGGTGTGCGTGCGACGACAACAACAACAATGCATGCTACTTTTCTTTTCTCTCTCTTTTGCTTTTGCAATCGACTGGGCAATCTCATTAATAAATTGCGCTGCATGCAACATGTTGCTGTTGCGTCTAATGCTGCAAACGGCAGCAACATTAATTGGCTGCTTACAGCTGACAAGGCAGCGACTCTAGTTGTCCGTTTCTGTTGTTGTTGTTGTTGTTGTTGTTGCTGCTATAGCTAGTATCAATTCAACTGCCGATAGGTGGCGCTGCTGCATGCCATCATCAGCAATTGCAAGCGAGCACCGCAGCAACATTTATTGTTTATGCATTTCTATAGGCAAATTTTCAACAGTTGCTTTTTTGTTGCCGTTGCCGTTGCGTTTTATTTCTGTTGTTTTTTGTTGTTTATGTTTTCGTTTTTGTTTTTGTTTTGTGTCTGGGGTGGGGGAAGACTAATTGATTTTTATGCGCAGCCATGTCCGCAGCAACAACAACGACAACATTGAATGCCGCATAGGCGGCGGCGGCACATATTTTAAGCACAAATTACAAAGCAATAATCATAAATCTTTTTTGCGGCTCAGCAGCGGCAGCAGCAGTAGCAGCAGCAGCAGCAGCAGCAGCAACAGCAACAGCAACATGTTGCTGCCATTTATCAAAATATCAATGTATGTCTGCATGTGTGTGTGGATGTGTGTGTGTGTGTGTGTGGCAGATGCCAGACAAATGGGCATTGCGTGTGCCATATCAATGCAATGTTGTTGCTGTCGCTGCTGCTGCTGCTGCTGTTGTCATCGTCGCTCAAATGTTGATAACTTTGGCTGCCAGCAACAATTGCAAATGGAGCACGTGGCCAACGCAGCAGCAACGCAGCAATTATTGCTGCTCCTGCTGTTGCTGTTGCTGTTGCTGTTGCTGTTGCTGTTCAGACTGCCGCAACTGATTGCTCTTGATTAAATGCTAGTCACTCACTTGAATACTTGAATCTGCAGAACCGAGATGCGGCCCCCGGAAATTGTTTGTGCCACGAACTGCAGTTATGCGGCGCGCTGAGCAACATCTAGCTAACATTTAAACGGCTTCCTGGCGATTGCTATTTCGCTTGTTGTTGCTGCTGTACAATTGGAGCATCCAGCTGCTACTGCTGCTGCTGCTGTTGCTGTCCAATTTTGATGGATCTTTTGGCTGCTGCTAGAAACAAGCAAGCCACACACAAAATATTTACTTCCTGCAATATAAGAAGCTTCTATATATATATATACATAAATCTGGATCACTCTCTATATATGTAAATCAAGTTCTGAATTGAAACTGTCAAAGCAGAAGCAAGGTATTTCCAGGCGCAAGCCAACAGCAATTGCTGTTCAGTTGACAAAAAGCAACAGCAGCAGCTGCGTATTGCAGCGGTGTCAAAACTGTTGGCGACAACAACAGCAACAGCAACAACAACAACTTCAACAAGAACCGCAACGATCCCTAGCTTATTAAAGTTTAATGACTATTGGGGTGGTCTTGGCACGTAGCTGTCACAGTCGCCGCTGCTGCTGCTGCTGCCGCTGTTGCTGTTGCTGTTGCTGTTGTTGCTGTCGCTGACGATTTGCGCAATGCGCGCAATGGCAGCAAATAATTGCAATGGCAACGTGCAACGATTTGCGGCGGCAACGAGGTGAAGGCAACAACGGCAACAAATGTTTATATGAAAATTGAAAACGTTCATTGCGCAATGCGCGCACGGCGACAACAGCAGCAACAGCAGCAGCAGCAGCAACAACAACAACAAAAAGAACCGACAAATAGTCAACGTTTTCTTTTGATGCTTTGCATTCGGCACGCAAAAAGCAACAACAGCAACAGCAGCAGCAGCACCAGCAACAACTACAACTACAACAACAACTTTATGCCGTTTCATCATGGCAACAATTGGCTAATAATATAAATCCAGTGCCCGAAAACTACAACAGCAACGACAGCAATCGTCTTTGGCCCAAGGCTGGCAGCAATATGTTGTTGCTGCTGCTGCTGCTGCAGTTGCTGTTGTTGCTCCAGTTTTTGTTTTGTATTATTATTGTACGTCTAATTTAATTGCATTTCGATGGCTGACCCCGCATGGCAGCTATATGTCAATAAAATTGCTGCTGCACGCCAGCAACATGCACTTGTTGCTGCTGCTGCGGTTGCTGCTGCCGCTGTTGCTGCTGCTGTTGCTGCTGTTGCTTATCGTCTGGCCACAAATAACTGCAAATTGTGTGTATAAAAATGCAAACTGCATTGTTTGTCCATGGCTTATCGGCAGCAACTGGCCACTAAATCAGCGTAACAGGCGCAGCAACAACAACAGCAGCAGCAGCAGCAGCAGCAGCAATGGCAACAAACTGCCAGACAACACGCATGCGCCACCAAAAGTCATGTTCGTGCCACAAAGGCGACACCAAAGCCATACATATTGTAGGTGGCAGCAACAGCAACAGCAACAGTTGCAGTTAAATGTGGCAATTGTAGCTTAAAGCAGCAACGCTCACACACACACACGCACACACACCCTAGCTAATCATTTTAGGTAATAATTTTGCATTTTTTTCTGTATGTTGTTGCTGTGTGTGCAACATGTTGCAAGCGTGCGCGCGCGCGCCCTTTTTTTATTTTTGCTCGTATATAACTGTCCGGCGTGTGGGCGTGTGCAGCTGCCCAGTTGCATGGCGAATAGCTGCAACGCTTGCCACTTTGAACTCGCCACGCAGTGCAATGGCAACAGCAACGGCAGCAATTGCAACAACTGCAACAGCAACACAATAGAAAGCCACGCAGGAAGCAGCAGTTTAAGTGCTTGGAAATTTATGAGCAGCACCTAAAGCGAAATCCTTTCACCAGCTTAGACAACGCATTAATAAATCAATAACGCGTTTATAATCATAGCTGTTGCTGGTGCGCGGGGCGCGGGGCGCGGGGCAGGAGGCGACTTCCGTGCGACAAGCGGCAATTTGGTGCGACAGGGCGGCAACACCTTGGCAACATTGTTGCCGGTGCGAGAGCGACAGCAATTAACAACGAAGAAAGGGTGAAAGAGGATGAGAGAGAGGGGTGTTGGAGGGGGGAGAGAGAGAGAGAGAGACTGAGTGAGTGAGTGAGTGAATGAGCTTTGATCACAATAATATGCAACGCGCGCCAGCAACATGTTGCGCAACTTATCAAAATAATCATCATTCACATCGACAACAGCAGCAACAGCAGCAGCAGCAGCAGCAGCAACAGCGACAGCAACGCAGGCAGCATTATGATAATCGCAATGCGGCGGCAATGTTGAAACGAACAACAAAATTGCAACTGTTTCTCATGCAGCGTCTGTTCCGCTGTGCGCCCCGTGCCGCCCAGCCGTCGTTGTTGTTGCTGGAGCAAAATGCAACTGCTGCATGTTGCAATTAATAATCGACGTGGCAAAGCAACTGGCTAGGCGCGGCAGCAACAGCAACAACAACAACAACAACAACGGCAACGGCAACGCCGTCGTCGTGCGCCCTTCTTTTTGATTTAAAATGTGCCGCCATCGTTTTGGCTCGCACGTAGGCGTACTCACACGCAGCACAAACACACACACACACACACACACATATACATATGTAGAGATTCTTCCTCGCACCCACTTGGGCTGCCCTTCAGCTCCACGCCGCCTCCTGCCTCCGCCCCGCTTGTAGCAGCAGGCGCGCAACAAGTGTTGCTGCAACCACTTGGCATCATCAGTCAAGTGCCGCTGCTGCTGCTGCTGCTGCTGCTGCTGCTGCTGCTTGTTGCTGCCTGTCTGGGCTGCCGGCAATGTCACTGTCTTATGATTCTGGCGGTTTCTGTTTCTGTTTCTGTTTCTGTTTTGTTTCTGTTTCTCTTTCTGCTTGGCCTGCTCCATGGCCATCGCCTTTGCGCATCTTTGTGTGGGTCGGCAGATCGTCATCGAGCGATTGCCCACTGACCACAATAGTTGCTCGTGTTTGCTGTTGCTGCTGCCGGCAGTGCCAAAATGCACACAGAGCCAAATATATCAGCTGTGGAGATTTATCATTTATAATGCGGAAAATCAAGCGAGCTACAAAACAGCAAAAACTAAATAAATAACTATTTTTAAAATTAAAAAAAAAAATAAATAAATAAAAAAACTTAAAAAATATATAAATAAAATAAATACAAAAATTTAATAAAATAAAATAAAAATAAGTTAAACTCAATTACAAAAAAAAAAATATATATATATATATATATATATAACAATTTCACATTCGCTTAAGTCTCACATGAAGCTTTAAGGCTAACTAAAGCTCATTAAAAAAGCTAGCTCAAGCTCGCAAGCAGAGCATCTTAAAGCTCAGTTAGAGTACCTTCGGAATATCAAATGCTAAATATATGTTAAGCTTTCGCTGAATGAGCTTTGAATCTCGCATGAACTTCACTCTCGACGCTTTAAGCCAAACTAAAGCTGACTGAAAACTCACTCAAAGCTGAATCGTAGCTTAATTAGGGCCAGCTCGATACAGCCTATCAAAGCAAACTTTCAGCTCACTTAAGTTCATTAATAACATTCACTTAAAGCACTTATAAAGCCGGTTTTAAGCTTTAGGACTATGTAAAACTTGTACTTACTTACTTAAACTGCGAATAAAGTACAATTTTAGGGTATTTAAAAATAAACTTCTTGAAAGCTTGCAGTCAAAGCACAGCTCAATGATTAAATGTTGAATCAAAGCCTCGATTTTCCTACGTATTTGATTAAAGCTCATTTAAAACTTAATTCAAGTTGAATCAAAGCTCTTTGAGGGCAAGCTGAGCGCCTTACTAAGGTAAAGTAAAAGTAATTATTTAATTTAAAACTCATTTTCAGATACATTTGAAACTATCTTTAAGCTCACTTAGAGTCCACTTAAAGCGCCTCCCTGACCTTTTGAGCCCCATTTCTATAAATATTTGATTTTTAATTGTTTTTTTTTTTTCTTTTTGTTATGGGTTAAAAATAAAATAATAAAATGCAGTTAGTTCGTAGTCGATTTTGCATGGGTGCCGCCTCTGCGGCACTGCGGCGTCTGGGCGCCTCCTGAACGGCATCTGAGCTCGATTATGTGCGTTTCAGCCGCAGCGGCACGCCCAGTGGGCGGCGCTGGCAGTGAAACGTCGCTTGACGGTGGAAATTTATGTGGCCCACTAATAAGTTAGCTGGCAATTACGCTGATAAATAAATAAATCAGCGCCGCGAAGCTTCGATGGCGGCGCCTTTGTGGAGAAGCCACTGTACGGGCCGGGCCGGGCCGAGCCGAGTCGAGCCGAGCGGAGCCGAGCGAAGCCGCTGGGTGCCGCGTGCTGTGGGTGTGTGACAAGTGCAGCCAGTGGTGCAGCGAGTGGTGCAGCGCGGCGGGCCGGCGGCGCCATTCAAATTCAAATTCGCATGTGATCGGCCAAGCATGAGTCAGCCGCGGCGCTGGTGGCCTGTGGTGCAGGCGGGTGGGGCACACAGCGAGATAGAGAGAGAGTGAGAGAGGTAGAGGGAGGGAGAGAGAGGGAGAGAAGCTTCTCGTCAGCGGCGCTTAATTAGAAAATTGCTAATAACTCATGCGCACGAACAAATTTCAATATTAATGAGGTTTTAAGGCAGCAACCGCAACAACAACTGCAACAACAACAGCAACAGCAACCAACAGCAGCAGCAACTGCTGCAACGGCGACTTAATTGAAAACTTTTTGAATCGTGCCGTCAACTGAAGAAGATGCAGCAGCCGCAGCAGCAACAGTTGCCCGTTTGGGCCTGGCCCAAACTGTGCGCAATGGGAGGCACAGCGGCAATTGTTGCTGCTGCCTGTCTTACGCTGTTGCGGCAAGCCTGTTGCTCCTGTTGCTCATTAAGTAGCATGAAAACTCAATAGGTTGCTGCCTATTTGGTTTGTTTTTTCATTTTTTTGTGTACTGCTGCGCAATTAACGGTCGCCTCGTCTTTGACTGATTTAGTTGTCAGCTGAGCAGCGGCTGCAGCAGCAGCAGCAGCAGCGGTGGCAGCGGCAGCGGCAGCAACATGTTGCTGGCATTCATAATTAGCATGCAAGCGGCATAAATCGCAGCAGCGGCAGCAACAACAATTAACAGACCCAAATTGCATGCAACACACACACACACACACACACACACATACACGTGCGCGCTTTCGCTGTCTGCCACACAGATATTGCAGCTACTTAGCATGCAGTGCAGCGTTTGATGTCTGCCACAGAACACGTAGGCAACAGCAACCGCAGCAGCAACAGCAACAGCAGCAGCAACTGTCAATTATATTAGTTGCTGTTACACAGCGCGCTAATTCAAAAATCATGCGTGGGCAGCAGCAGCAGCAGCAGCAGCAACCTGGCACGCCAGCAACATTGCCCTCTATGCCAGCAGCAACATGGTCGCTGGCAACTTTTCTTAATTAAGTGACGACCTGTTGTTGTTGCTGTTGCTGCTGCTGCTGCTGCTGTTGCTCTTGCTGCATGCAAATTTAATTTGCGTCTTGTCGCGACCTTTGGCCATTGCGTGTTGCTGCTGCTGCTGGCAGCGACCATAACTTCTCGGCAGCAACATTTCGCATTGTTGTTTGGCCACAAATTGATATTTAACTGGTTGCTCGGCTCGACTTGGCTTGGGCCTGGTAAAAGTTCGCACGACTTTTCGCCGCAGCCAAATCGGCAAATGCACGCGTATTTAACATTTACGATCCATTCAAACGGATTCTCAATCTGATCGCACTATCTCACCCTGGCCCTCCCCTGATCCTGCTGCTGCTGCTGCTGCTGTTGCTGCTGCTCTCGCAATCTTCTCGATATTCGCGATTGTTGCTCGTGTCGTTATCTGTGGCAATATCTCTGGGGGCCAATCCACTTCTGCTGCTGCTGCTGTTGCTGCTGCTGTTGCTGCTTGCATTTCTATCGTGTGTGCGCCGTTAATGTTTTTACTTAACCAGCAACACACACACACACACGCCTCGTTGCATGCTGTGTGCGTAGCGCAATAAATCAAAGTTTTATTTGTTGAAATAAATTCACAGTTTATTGCTTCGTTATTATTTGCGCTGCCGCTGCTGCCGCTGCTGCTGCTGCTGTGGCAATGAACGTTATTGCTGGCTGAATGCAACAGCAACAACAACTACTACAACAACAACAGCTGCGACAGACAGCCATCAAACACTCGCAACTGCGGCAAACGCATGCCGGAAATGTTTATTGTTCTGCTTGTTATAACTGTTTGCTGTTGCTGTTGCAATTGCAATGGCTGTTGCTGTTGCTGCTGTTGCTGTTGCTGATCTCTTTCTAATTTTCACCTCGTTGCAGTATCATGCGTTTAGCTCACGACTTTCGTATCAATTATTGCCACTACACTATGAAGCAATTGTGAAATGAATAGGCTGGCCACTTAGTAACGATACTCTTGCCGATAGCCATGCTGCAGTTGCTATTGCAGTTATCGATAACAGGCTGCTGTTGACATATTCCATGCTGCTTGTCATTCACGTCTCAGTTATTGAATATGCAATTTTAGACTTTTGAAAAACGATATTATTTGATGAGAAAACGATATCTATCGAAATTATTTGTCTAATATTTTTTTCATTCATTTAATTTTGTGTATACCGTTTAGATTTTAGCTGATATATTCATTTATATATATTTATATTTATATATAAATTCTTTTCAATTAAACAAAAATTTGTTGAATTAATGAGTTCAATTTAATATAATTATTATAATTAATATATTTACATGTAGTTTCAATTTTGTGTTAATTAAATTATAAAACTTTAAGTTTTAAATTATAATATGCATTTATAAATATTACATATACAATTAATATTTTTTAAATACATATTTTTAGTATTAATATTTTTGTATATGATTAATATTTATTTATTCATTTATATTTTTTGTATTAATATATTTTTATATTATTAATATTTATTTTTTAATTTTTATTTTTTTGTATTAATATATTTTTATTTTATTAATATTTATTTATTTTAAAAGTAATTTAACTTAATTTATTTTATTATTTTTTAATATTCAAAACTCATATATTTATATTTATATATATATATATCTATTTATTTATATTTATATATTTATTTATATTTATATATTTATTTATATTTATATATTTATTTACATTTATATATTTGTTTATATTTATATTTATATATTTATTTATATTTATATATTTATTTATATTTATATATTTATTTATATTTATATATTTATGCAATAATCCATTCTCAAAATTGGATGCGTTTGAGACCAAAACAAAAAGAAAACTTGGCCTAATCGCCTTTTAATTATAGCCATAATAGCACGTAAGCTAAGACAAAAAAAAAAAAAAAGAAAAAAGAAATAAAACAATATTGTTTCATATTTTTTTTTCAATTTTTCCTCTTTTGCTGCGCAAAAATTGCAAGTCAAGCCGATCTGTGGCAATACCACGCCCTAGCCACAGCCACGCCCCTTCCACCTGACTGTCAAGAGGTTGTCAGTGACATTTTTGAACCCTGACCGCATTTTTTTTTTGTTTCTTCTTATTAAGCCACACGTTTTACCATTAATTACGAATAGAGATACGAACAAATATGTCTATATGTGCTTGCATTGGTGTGTGTGTGTGTGTGTAAACATTACGCAATGCCTTCAATTGGCAAAATGCTGCAGCGTTTAATTGAACAAATATTCGCATGCACATGCAATACGTCGATGCCGATAATGATCAATAACGATAACGATAGCGATAAATAAGAAACTAAAAGAAACATATATCAATTATACAATTATTAAACTATTCACTGGAAGTATGAAATTGGTTGGCATCTGAAAATAAGTGAGTTTAGAAGCTCAAAGATGATTCATTATATTATTCACTTAGCGTTAGAGTAACTCTACAAGATTTGAGTGCATATGAAACATAGTTGAAGAGTTGCACTTCTCTATATTCCAATATATATTCCATTTTTTAAATTATTTTCTTACTTACTCTCTCAACTAATATTTAGTCATGCATTTTCTTTTTTCCTTGATCTAATTGCAGCAGCGTAAGCTGTCACCGACATGGGCAGTGAGCAATACTGCTTGAGGTGGAACAATCATCAATCCAACCTGTTAGGGGTGTTTAGTCAATTATTACAGGACGGGAGCCTGGTGGACGTTACATTAGCTTGTTCAGGGGGCCCATCCATCAGAGCCCATAAGGTGAGTGACTTTTAAATACATCAAAAACTGTTGTAATATATAACTACATATATAGCGAACTCTAAATGAATACCAAGTTATAGTTATAGTTATAGAAATATGTCTATGTAATCGATAAGTAATATTGTATTAGCGCCAATTGTTGTTGATCTAATTTCAATTAAAAACTGTTGCTCACATCGATGCAAATATTCATGTGATTGTTCATCAACAATCGATAAACAAATGCTGATACATTGTAAATAATCGATAGACAATGTCGATGAGCGATAATATCGTGAATAGTCGACATTCGCTTAACGAATGTTTATATACTGTAAATAATCGATATGTAATATCGTAATTGATATTTAATATAAATAAGGAATCGATAATTAATCAATAGGCGAATGAATGAATGTTTAATTATGATAAATAATCGATCTTTAATATCGTAAACTCTCAACAAAAGAGCCAAATGAAATTATCGATCGATACTATCGTAAATTCGAATATTGACGATATTATGTATATTATATTATATTATGCAAATGTTTCAATACTTAAGTCATCGATAACAATGTAAGTCATCGATAGACAATGGCTTTTTAAAATGTTTGAAAACATGGACCTCAATTTACTCAAAATACAGGCGGAATATACGACAGAATGCACGAATTGATATCAGCTGCAGTTCGACATATGTTTAATCTATCTGTATAGGATATCTCTATACATATATACATACATATGTATGTCTATCTGTATGTATTTGCTATACATTACCATATGCTTGCTGCGTTAGCCAAGTGGGCAGAGCAATTGCAACTGCAACTGCAACTGCAACTGCAACTGCAATGGGTAACTGTAAAATGCGGAAGCTGTCGCCATGCTGCGATCAAGGTCGCTGCCAGCGCTGGCGTTGCAGTCGGCTGCAGCTGTTGTGGCTGGTTTGCTGTAGGCCTCTCAAAATGCCAGCCGCATAAATTAACGAAGCAGCAATACAAACAACAACAACAACAGCAGCAGCAGCGGCAGCAACACGATCAAATGCAATTTACACATTTGTCAGTAAATTGTCAACTTAGCGCGCGCAGAGCACTAAACGAGACGCCGCTGCTGGCGTCGCTGTCGGCGTCGCCGCATGTTGCTGGCGCTGCGCTCGTTTGTTGCTGGCAACAATGTTGACAAGGTCAGCGCCTAATAGAAATTGACTGCGCCCCGCCACGTGGCTGTCGTCATTGTCGTATGTGTGTGTGTGTGTGTGTGTGTGTGAGTGAGTGCATAAATCATGCGTTGCCGTGCAGCAGCAGCAGCAGCAACAGCAGCAACAACAACTGCAACCGCAACGCTTTGCGCACGTCTGTCAATTGAAATTCCTGTTAAATTAAGCGGAAAATATTTAACTGCGTTGCTACTACTGCCGCAGCAACAACAACAACAACAGCAACAAGCAACAGCAACCTGCTGCTGCTGCTCCTACCTTTTGATGTTTGAGCTGATAAAGTTATTTTGAATGTAATTTCTAGTCAATGCATAGAAAAACTGGTAAATTGTTCAATTATAATGCGTTCATTATACCAGCAACAGCCGCAGCAGCAGCAACAACGGCGACAGCAACAACAACAACACTTGACACTGATATGGCCAGTGATTGCCAGACAGGCAGCACTTGACCAGGCCGTTTCCATCTTGGCCAAGCGGGCGACAGCCAAAGTTGCTCATTAGGCCACGCTTAAGCGCCGTCAGCAGCAGCAACAATTGCTGATCGCTTGGCGACACAAAACGGATTTGTTGCATTTTCCAGCCGAGTGCGACGCATGTGACGTTACACTGCATGCACTAAGACTGCTCTGAGGTATCGAATGCATAGAATGCGATGATATCAGAAACGGAAGCTCAGCTTCTTATTGTAAAAATAAAAATACAATTTAGTGAAGTTGGTCAAAAATCCGTTTTGTTATAGGTTTTCCGTCAATTATTTTATGAGGAAGCTTGGCTCAAATTTTAGATTGGCAGAATAAATAAATAAATAAAATAAATAAATAAATAAATAATTAAAATAAATAATTAATTAAAATAAATAATTAATTAAAATAAATAAATAAATAAAATAAATAAATAAATAAAATAAATAAATAAAAATTTTAAAGATATATATGTATATATTTGTGTATATAATAATAATTCTTCTTTTTTTATTTAATTTTTAAATTTTAATGGTCAGAAGAATTTTTATATGTCAATGTTTTTTGCCTGAAGACAAGTAAATTTATTTATTTTATTTTTAATATTTTTACGATATTAAACATTTTTTTATTGCATTATTAATTCAAGAAAATTACAAAAAAAATTATTTAAACAAAAGATTTAACTTACTAAATTTTTAAAATATTTTTTTGACGCATTTTTGAAAATCTTACTTGCAACAAATTTTTATTGCATTTATTTATTTTATTTTTTTATGTTTTTTAATATATATATATATATACATATATATTTTTAAATTTATTTTATTCATTTTTTATTTTTATTTTTTTATTTTTTATTTATTTATTTTTTTTTTTTTTTTTTTGTTATATAAATTTTTTTTAAACTGCAATTTAACAACATTTATTTATTTTTATTTTTTGAATGAAACTTTAAAAATGTAAAACCATTAAAAATATTTAAACAGTTTGTAATTAAATTAAATTAAATTAATTCGAAATTTAGAAAAATAAATTCTTAAGATAATTTCCATGACTACTGATGTAAAGTTGGCTCAAATAGTCATTCAAAGAATTCGGAATGTTGAGGCAAATGCAAATTGAAACCGAAGGGCAGCCAAGCCAAGCCCATTCCCCACACTTATCTAACTAGATCGAACGGAGCTGAAGCATTTCATTAGGAATTGAACAGATTTGTGTGTGCCTTTGGAGCTGTTTGCCTGTGCTTTGGCCAAATAGTCTGCGCTGGCTAAGTACATAATTGTTATGGGCCATGCCTTTGGGCCATGGCCGGGGCAACGGACATGTGAGGCTGCTCGCTGCTTTCAGCTCTCGAATCGTATCTCAAGCTCAGGACTTCTGTGGACAAAAATGCCCCAGCCACTTTTCAATAACTCGTGCGATTTTCATTTCTTTTTTTCTGGCTGGCTGTCGTCGTCGAGTCAACTTCATTAGTCGCATGGGCAAAAACAACATCGGGCAAACGGAGCTGATGAATTCATTTCCTTTTTAGACTGAATTTCGGGCGGACGAAATTACAAGAGGAAGAAGAAGAAGAAGCGAAAAGAAAAAGAACAAAAACCAAATGCAGAGAATGGCGTGAGAACGTTGCGGTAGGGCCTAATGGACGGCAGAATACCCACTCACGATGCCGATTTGCCACGCTCCCAAAAGGGATTTATATAACAGTGCCACGCCCCTAGTAGGAGGATCTGGTCAAACTTGAAGGCATACAATTATACATGAGTTTTACGTTGCAAATTTCAAGTGATGAAATGATTTGCATTCATACAAATAGACGAACCAATATGCCCATTTCACTTTGGCGAATGAGTATAAAAACGGGGTAAATGAAATTGAAACTGAGCGAGGACGATGAATGCAAAATCCTTGGCACATGCAAGTGTTGCTGTTGTTGTTATCGCTTTGGCAAACTAATTAGCAAATGTACACACACACACACACACACACACACATACAGATATAGAGGCTTGGATAAATGTCAACATATCTAAAAGCTAATAAAGCAAGGAATGGAATTGCTAAAGCAACTCAAACTTGAAGCAAAAAGAAGTCCGAGCGAAAGCCAAAGCCAAAGCCAAAGCCAAAGCCAAAGCGGAAGCCAGCTGTCAATTACTTTTGCATATCCTTGCACTCAATCCTTGTTGTTGTTGTTGTTGTTGTTGTTACTGTTGATAACGAGCTGAGTTGTGACGCTGCAGGCGCCTTCACAGCCGTCCAAAGAGCGGCAAAAAATTGCTAAATTGATTAAAAAGCAAAGTGTCGATGAACGAGCCAATGATGACAGCAGCCCAGAGCCGCCGACACCGACGCCGACCGCTGCTAGCCAGGACATTTAGCCAGGACATGCTAAAGTCAATGGGTAAAACTACAAAAAATGGAATAAACATAAAAACTAGAGTGAGGAAAAAAAGTGAAGCCAAAGCGTGCGGCAGCAAAAACCCCGAGTCCTCCATGCAAAGGATAGCCGACAACAGCGGCAACAGTAACAGCAGCAACAGCAACAGGACACGCAGCAGGAGTCGCACTAGCGCTGACAACAGGACGCCGCAGTCCTCGCCAAATGTACTAAACACGCAGACCTCAACTGCTATGCAAAGGTTGGTGGGGTCAACTCTGAAGTTAGCCCCAAACGAGAGTTACGCCTGGCATCGATGCATGTGTATTGAGAAGAGGCTATTCCCTGCTTCGTCTGAGAGTTCACTCTAGATAGTTGGTAGTATCTAGTATTGCCCAAAGTGCTGCGCTCGATAAACAGCTATCGATAACAATCGATGGCTAGTGCCGTCATTATAATACATATACATATATATGATTTCTATTCCTATATTTCACTTTCAATATGGATATTCTCGAATGGAATATGCTCATGCATTCATCCAATGTTTGTGCCTCTTCTACTGCTTGAACTGCCCTCGCATTGTCGCGCTACCGCATATTTCTATGCACATGCATGTCTAGTCATGTGTGTGCGTGTGTGTTTTCGTGTGTGCTCTGTAGTTTTTGCTGGCCGCACAGCCGCAGGCTTTTGTAATCCCTTGCCCAGCATCACCGACCCCTGCGCCGTCTGCTGCCCGCGCAGCGCTTCGTTCTTCGGCTTGACACCCGCAACTTTTTAGAGGCTGCTCCTGCGGCCGTTGGGCTCGGTCTGTCTGTCTGTCTGTCTGTCTGTCGGTCGGTCTCAATGCCAAACGACAGCAGCACTTTAACTCAATTTGAGGCATTTAACGTATGCTCGGTTGATATTTGATGCGATTTGCTAGTCCACCTCCATTGTCACGTTTTTTCTTGTCCTTTCTTGGTTTTTTTTTTCTGCTGCTGCTGCCATATTCGCAGCGGATGTGTTGCCCAAAGGCAAACAAAGTGTAACAAATGTCGTTGGCAAACTGTGCGCTGTGCCCTTGGGGGCGGCTGGCTGGCGCTGGGTGTGGCCGGGCTTCCACTAAATTGAGAGTCAGTGACCACTGAGGCGAGCTGGTGGTGCGCTCAGTGGTGCAGTTGCTCTTGCTGCGGCTCGTCACAATTGTTGGCAAATGACTTTCGATGACTTTGGGTTAAAAAAAGAAATTGAGTAGAGCGAAAAAAACTGTTGCAAATATTTGCCACATTTCTGCATTCTTTTTTTTGCGAATTGTGGATGGGTGGGTGAGCTGGGGGGGGTGAGTGGTCGCTTGTTGTCTTAAGTTGATTTGTTGGCTCTCTAAGAGCTGATTGAGTTGGGCTAATCCTGCTGCTCCTGCTGTTGGCCAAGTCAATTTGCATTGGCTCGGTGTGACCGTGTGGCGGCAGGGGGTGGGGTGGGGTTGAGCGGCGTACAAATGGAATTGCTCGAATGGGCGCTTGATGGCGTTTCGAGGCGTGGCTGGCATGCAGCATGTTCAACAACATGCCACACATTCATTGTGCATTGTTGTTGCCGTTGTTGGCGTTGTCAAAATGCATATGCAAACACTTAACGGCAACAACAGCAGCTCGTAAGTCTTGCCAACACTTTTTTTGACAAGCCGCCAGCAACAACAGCAACAGCAGCAACATGCTGTGGCCGCCTCTATTGGCAGCTGCAACAACTTGCAACATATGTCGGACAACAACAGCAACAACTATCAACAATTGCAGCCACAATAAAACAAATTGCCTGCCTGGCAGAAATCAAGTAAAATGTTAAAAAAATTCAACAATTTTCATATCGCAAATATAGCCAAAAAAAAAAATAAATAAAAACGAAAATAAGGCATATAAAAAGATTAAAAAATATAAAGAATAATAATAGCATTCATAGAAATAACGCATATTTTGCAGTCAGTTGTTGTTGCTGCTGCTGCTGCCAGTGCTAATTGTTGCTTGTCATTGATAAGCAGCAGCAGCAACTAGGGATGAGGGGTTGAGCAATTGCAATGTAAGCCAGATAAGTGAGAAGCCGCTCAATGGAGATGTCGTTACGAATTGCCTGGAACTAAGTCAAGGCTAAGTGGGAAGTTTCATTCCAATCGGAATGATAATGTCAATGATAATGCTAATGATAATGACAATGAGAATTTCATATAGTATAATATAGTATAATATAATATAATATAATATAATATAATATAATATAATATAATATAATATAATATAATATAATATAATGTATATTGCTAATGTCAATGAGAATGACAATGAGAATTTCATATAATAAAATATAATATAATGTATATTGCTAATGTCAATGATAATGCTAATGATAATGACAATGAGAATGTCATATAATATAATATAATATAATGTATAATTCTAATGAGAATTTCATATAATATAATATAATATAATGTATATTGCTAATGTCAATGAGAATGACAATGAGAATTTCATATAATATAATAAAATATAATACTATTGATAATGTCAATGATAATGCTAATTTTAATGACAATGAGAATGTCATATAATATAAGAGGCTACCTTTAATGTTATTGATAATATCAATGATAATGCTAATGTCCATGATAATGCTAATGATAATGACAATGAGAATGCCATTTAGAATAAATGCATGAGTATGTTAATGAGAATGATGAAGATATTGCTGAAGGTACTGCTAATGCTAATGATAATGTTAATGAAAATTATAAAAATATTGCTAAGGGCACTTTTTATACAATGACAATGAGAATATCAATGAGAATGATGAATATAGTGCTAAGGGTATTTCTAATGCTAATGCTAATACTTCTAATAAGACTATATCAACTGGATTTCCATCATACCTATAGAGCACTACTTTGCACAGCTGCTCATGTGCTCTCATCCCACAGCATAAACAAGAATAATTATCAGATTATGCATATACATATATGCAGATCAAGATATCGCTTATACATTTATCGGCTTGTTGTTATCCACTTCCATTACAAATTAACGTTTTTCCAACTCTCCAATTAGGCTCAAATAGTTCACGATCCAAACTCATTTAAAAAAACATAGTTTAGCCGGCAGCAACCGCACCCTAAAATTCATTTGCATAATTATAAAGCGAAAATATGGTTTAACCATAAAAAATATGAATATACAAGCAAAGAAGGTAACAACAACAAGAGCAACCACAACAACAACAACAAACACAAAATGCAGTTAATTGCAATTTGGATGTTAACAAGTCGAACAAATTGCAACCGCAACAACAGCAACAGCAACAGCAACAATCGAAAGGCAACATGCTCATTATAATTATCTAGCAACGTGATAATGTGGAGCAACAACAACAAACCAAATACAGTTATGTGGGCGGTCACGCTGCGTATGCGCAATATGCGAAAGCTGCGCATGCGCCGCGTACAACATTTGCCATCGCTAATGCAGCCGCACAGGCCAAAGGCAATGCAGATAGATATGAATATACATATATATATATATACATATGTCTATATATACCATATAGATCAGTTATAATTTGATAAATGATTAACGGCTAACGATCGACAGCAGGCAACGCAGGCCAAGCCAACGAGGCGAGGTGACTCACTAACAAGAATGTTGTCAGCAAACGTCTGGAAAAGGAAAAGGGGCATGACAACAATATCAATGTGTGCCATAATCGATAACATATCGAGCAGCAAGCAGGGCATTGGGCTACGATGATGCTGGCATGGCTGATTGACAGCCCATTGGAGTATATATAAGGTCAACAGGACTTGGAGAGTATAGCACTATAGTTAACTAGCGAAGTTCAGCTATAATGTTATCGATAACATATCGTTCAGCAAGGCATGGCTAAAGCTGATTGACAGCCCGTT
>JAWNPK010000023.1:0-5000 GCA_035047565.1 Drosophila mulleri | reverse complement strand
CTTTGGTTTAACCAGTGCCATGGCCAATTTTATGTTTTATTTTCTTCGTTCATTTTCTTTGCTGCGCTGCCCACAGTGCGCTTACACTCCTTCGCATGCAAACGGTTAATGGTAACGGTAAACGTTCTCTTTCCGGTTTCGCTCGCAAATCGCGTTGCCCAAAATGTAACGACTACATGAGATTTGATCGCATGTTGTTGTGGTTGCTGTTGCTGCTGCTGCTGCGAGCCGTGCCCATGACGGCGTCAATTAAATTATGTTGCTGGCAACATTTTACAATTTGCAACAAATTGTTAACAGCAACAACAACACAAATCAATATCAGCACGACTTGAGCATTTGCCATCTCCCTCGCACCCATGCCGCACTCCATTCATGAGCTTTTGCTTTTGCTTTCGCTTGGGTTTCTTTTTCTTGCTTTTGTTTTGCAATAATTCATTCTTTGGTGGACAGCGACAAGAGGAAGAGCTATTGCTGTCCCTTTGCTTAGCGTGGGATAATCGCCTGTTGCTGACCTTGAAGATGCCTCCCTAAACACATTTGTGTGCGTGTGCGTATGTGTGTGTGTGTGTGGTATTTCGGCGGGTCAAGTGCTGCGATTGTCTCACTGCCAATGTTTTGTCCTGCTGCTGCGACGCGTCGCTGTCGCCGTCGCTGGCCGTCTTGCGAGCTTCCGGCTACCAAATGGATGACCACAAAAGCTTTTACTGCCGCTGCTGCTGTTGCTGCTGCTGACCACAGACACAACACGCAGCAATTGTTGTTAGACAATGACAATGGGAGAGCGGACAAAGCGCACAGACAGACGTCGAGCGATTTGAGCGACTTTCCGGCGCGTCTTTTGTGCGTGCAGCACTCTAGCTGCCTGCTGCCCGCTGCCCGCTGCCCGCTGCTCTGCTGCCTCGCTGCAGCAATTTAGCATTGGCAAGTCTCCGCTGTTTATTTTCATATCAGTTTTTTTTTTTTTTCACTCTGTTCTGTTTGCTGACCATTGGGCGGATATTATTTAGACGCTATTGTGTGGCGCGCCGCTGGCGTTCGCGTCGACTACCTGCAATTAGCTGTCACAGCTGCCGCTGCCGCTGCCGCAGTCGCTGCCGCAGCCGCAGTTGTGGCCGCAGCCATAAATTAATTACGAATTGTAAACAATGCAGCGCAGGCGTCGCATAAATAAATCTCTCGCATGTGTGCATAAATTTGCATTACGACCTTGACGGAAGGCTCAGAGTCGTGTGCTCTGCACTCCTCGCACTATTCGCAAATGCATGTAGCCTTTCTCTCTTTCCACCTATCGCTCAACGCGTTTTATCATCAGATAACGGCACAAGTTGATAAGCAGCCGCGACAGCAACGGCAAAACCACAAGCAGCGAATGGTGCGTAAAGCAACGCAACGCAACGCAACGTAACGTAACGCAATATTCAAGTTCAAGTTCAATGTCAATGCTGTTTATGCATACAAGCATGCATACATACACACACAAAAATATGTATGCATACGTATGTATGCATGTGTAGATGCGTGTGTGTGCGTTCTTATAAATATAAAACTCGTTCAATCACACAAAGCGTATGCACAAACACACACGCACGATAGCAGCAACAACAGCAACTACATGCGAAACATACAAACATACGTACGTATATGTATGCGTGTCTATATGGACATATGTACATACATTTGGTTTATGCGTTTTGTGCGTCATTTCGTCGGCAACAAGTGGGCAGACAACCGCGACAACAATACCGACGTCAGCGTTAACCGTTTGACTGTTGCTGTGCGGTCTCTCTTTCTCTCACTATGTCTGTGGCATGCAAAACGTGCGAACGCGCACTCTCACACGAACTTGTTTGACGTGACGTCATCTCAGACATTGCGTCGCTGCCTCTACGCATGTTTTGCTGTTGTTGTTTTAATTTCTTGTATTTTTGGGGGCGCGTCTGTGTCTGGAGCTCGAAAAATGTGCGTGAGACGACAAAAATGCGTGCGACGCGCAAAACAGCTGATTCCATACGTATTCTTATTTGTGTGTATGTGTGCGACATGTGAATGGGAATAGCAGCTGAAAACGAACTTGAAACACGAAGTGATACACATGCAAACATACATACATTTGTATATACATATGTATGTATGCGTGTATGTTTGAATTTAACGATAAAGTGCAAAAAGCATCGATCACCAGAGTATGCGAAAAGCACTATATGCATATGTGTGTATGTATGTATGTGACTATTTGCGTGTGCACACTCTGGTTTGTATGTACATATACATATGTATGTACATATATTTAGATATATTCGTGTCATAAATCATACACACACACACGCACGTTTACAATTTGTACACTCGCTCTTTGGAGACTTCTTTCTTAAGCATAGATTTTGCAGCTGTGTTTTTTTCACTTTGCCGAGTTTTGCTTAAGCTCTGGTCCCTCTTCTTATTTGTTGTTCTTTTTTCTTTATATTTATATTTTTCGCTACACTAATTTTGCTTGGACTCTAATTCCAAGGTCATCGCCGCATTAGCGCAACTCGTCCGGCTTCGTGCAATCAGTCAACAGAGAAGAGTGAGCGAGAGCGGTAGATTGATAGGAATAGAGGGAGGGCGAGGGCGAGAGAGGCGAACATGAAATGAAGGCGTTCCAAGATGTGTTTGATGGCTTGCAAATGGAATTCATTTATTTATGATTTGTGGTTGCCTTTGGTTGCATTTGGCTAATTAACTTAATCATAATGGCCATAATCAACTCTTAAGTATACACAAATTAACGCACCCAAAACAAAACCCCATATACAAATACACACACACACAGAATAAATATACTTAAAATAAACATTTGCCACATTTGATGAGATAATTTTTAATTTTATTTATGTATGTATTTATTTTTTCCTGCGTTTTTGCAATTCACATTTTGTGCGCACATAGACACAGACAGGCGCACTCATACACATATGTATGTATACACTCACACACACCCGCGCACTCGCAAGTTTTACAAACGTGCTGCGCCCTTGCCTCCTTTGCCATCTCCTCCTTCACGCTGCCGCCGTCGCCCTGGCTGCGCTGCTGCTGTCGTTTCGCACGCTACACTAACGACAAACGGCGTTAAAGCGCTCAGCTGCTGCGTTGCGTGCGCTGACGCTGACGCTGCTTTTGCTTAATGCTTTGCACGCCGCTTCGCACAGGCACACACACACGCACACACACATAGAGTGAGACAGACACGCACGCATACATAGCCACACAGACGCTTGCACACAAAGTTGGTTCCGCTGCGAATGCGAATATCAAGGTCAACATGTGATGTGTGTTTGCTGCCCGCACTCTGTCGCCGTTGCCGTCGCAGTCGCAGTCGCCGCTGCCACTGCCGCCGCCTCTGAAATGAGCTCTAAGAAAATAATTAAATAGCAGCAGTCGGCAAAAAACGCAATTTTTATTTGAAGCGCAGTTGTTAAATTAGAAATGCCATATTTTTGTTTGGCCTTTTTTCTGCACTTTTCGTTGTTGTTGTTTTTCTTGCTGCTGTTTCTTATACATATTTTATTTTATATTATTTCATCTTTTTCGCGTTTTGCCTGCCAAACTTCTCCATTTCGGCCATTAATCAGCATCAAAGGCCAGAAAAAGTTAACTGCAAAAAGCTTTTTTTTTATTTATTATTTTTGTTTGTTTGTTTTTTTTTTTTTCTGTTAAATTGGCATAGTTCGAAAATAATAAAAACTAATTTGAAATAATAAAAAAATTATTTTCGTTTTGATTTATAGATATTTTGATTTTATTTATTTATTTTGTTGTTGTCATGCTTTTTTGTGTACAAAATTTTAAAATTTTTACGTTATTCTTTGTCTTAAATACTTTAGCTAAAATATTTGCATTTTAATTGACATTTTGAGTATATCAAATGAGATCCAGTTGCTAGTTCCAGTTCTAGTTCTATAGAACATTAATTACAGTTGTGTCGATGAAAATGGTATAGATGCAATCTATCAAATTTGATCCAGATGAAAATGAAGTTTTTCCATTGAAAGAACATAAGAATTTGTCAAATTTTTGAAATCCTAATCTTTGCTCAGAAATCATTCATCATGCATATACTGTACGGATGTATGTATGTATATATTTATATTATATACATATGTATATATATTTAAAAATATATTATAATATCTTTGAAGTGCATTTTTTACTCTCTCTCTCTCTCTTCTAAGTCTCTCTTCTAATTTGTTGTTTCATAAGAAGAACATAAGTCTATATAATAGGTATAAATTTGTTATAATATGCCATAAAATTGTTTTTTTTTTTTTTTTTTTTGTAATTTTGTATTGCTCTTGAACTCTACTCAGATTCATATATAGAAGAAAATCTATAAATAATTAGATGACAATAGATGTGTCGCATATGTGCTATAGAAATAGATATAGATATATGTATTGTATATGTATATGTATGTATATATGTTTATAGATGTTTCTATAATAGAACCGGACCTTCTAGGTCTATATGTGTATATACTATATTCATATGTGTGTATCTATTTATATATGTATATATCTGGATAGGGTGAATGTTGAGGCGTTTAGTATAGTTAGTATATATGTATGTATGTAACTATATGAATACTGCATATGCATATGTATGTGTATGTATGTATGTATGTATTTTTTATATATTACATATATACGATTCTATATACACTATACTATACATATAAATACTATATATTATATATACTATATACTATATAGTATTTATAGCTTATATATGCTATATACCATATATACCATGCAGTATTATATCTAGTATATATACTGTACTACACTATATATAGTATATACTACAAACAGACTCACGCTGCGGCGCTGTTGCAAAAAGATTAACATTTCTATTAAGGCCACTCCCCGATTGCTGTTGTTGTTGTTGTTGTTGTTGTTGTTGTTGTTGTTGTTGTTGTTGTTGTTGTTGCTGCTTGACCACCCATCAGCGCTGAGTTGGGT
>JAWNPK010000022.1:0-126613 GCA_035047565.1 Drosophila mulleri | reverse complement strand
GCGCTAGACGATTTATAGCTTTTTGTAATTACTACAGACGACTCGTTAAAAACTTCGCCGACTATTCTCGTCACATAACAAAGCTATGCAAAAAAGGATGTCAAATTCGAATGGACGGCAGATTGCCAAAACGCCTTCGAACATCTAAAATCGGCATTAATGAATCCAACACTCCTCCAATACCCAGACTTCAGCAAAGAATTTTGCATTATAACGAATGCTAGTAAGCAAGCTTGTGGAGCAGTCCTAACACAAAACAAAGATGGACTTCAACTCCCCGGTAGCATACGCATCAAGATTTTTTACTAAAGGAGAAAGTAATAAAAGCACAACAGAACAGGAACTAACAGCCATACATTGGGCAATAACGTACTTCAGGCCATACATTTATGGTAGACACTTCACTGTCAAAACAGATCACAGGGCACTTACATATCTATTTTCAATGACAAATCCGGAGCTCCAAACTCACCAGAATAAGACTTGAACTAGAGGAATATAATTTCACTGTAGAATTTCTAAAGGGAAAAGACAACTACGTAGCCGATGCGCTATCTACAATAACCATAACAGACTTAAAAAATATACAGACAAATAATAAAATTCTGAAAGTCACTACCAGAAATCAAAGTAAACTGTTAAATTCCTGCGCAGGAAAAGAAAAAGAAAAGGGAGGCCTTGCAAAAGCAGACTCCAAATGCTTCTAAGCCCAACGTATATGAAGTCATTGTAAATGACGAAGTGTAATGGTCGCAAGCAAAAAAAAAATAAGGGTAAATAAAAATTAACGAAAGAAATATTTCAAAAAGTACGCGCGCTTGCAAAAGCTTTGAAAAGGTACAGCGAACCTTTTATCATTGCTTGCAGCGCTGCAGTGAGAGCTTTCGGTGGGTTCCGAAAAGTTGTCGCGCACGCGCAACAGCTGATCTTGTCGCGCTGTGCGAATTCGGTAGCGACAAGTATCAGCGCAGCCAACTTTAGGGGCAATAAAACCCGAAAGCTTTTTTCTGCTTAAAACTATAAGAGCAGCCCAAGTGCCAGATTTAATTCTTTTCTAAAATCTACCCTGCGACGGCAATATAAATTTCATAAATATATTGCATGCATATATAGTCATATATATGTTAAATAACTAAAAGGTACGCAAATTTATTAGCTTGTGACATGGTATTAATCAAGCAACTTTTTCTTTAGCGCCTCAGCAAAATTCTCTTTGCGCCCGTGTCACATTTGGGCACGGCAAGATATAACAAGTAAGAAAACTCTAGTCGAGAGTGCTCGACTACGAGATCCCCTGAACCCTTCAAGCAACAGCCATTTCAATAATTTTTAGGGTCTCTCTGCTTACACAAACACACACATACACACGCAAACACACATACATAGACACACATAGGCGCGCACGCATGGGCTGCAGTGTGGGCTTACTATGGGAACTTAATTGTTTAATAACTTTTTTCTGGACGTACGTTCTCCATGAAACTTTCAGATTGTGGTTTTATCATTACTTATGCGTATAATTGCCAAAGCTCAAGTCTCTAGTAATTGAAATACGCCTTTTACAAACTTATGGGGGAGGGTGTGGATATAAGGGTGGGGGGTGAAATTGAACAAAAATCGAAATTCTATAACGTACATATCAATTTACATTTAAAATTTGGATACTCTAGCTCTAAAGATGTAGGAGATATAATTTTATAACTGCATTTCGATAAGGTTTTTGATCGATAAAAAAAATAACGGGATGAGTTATCGATTTTTAGTGATAAACTCGATATCCGCGTGCTATATACGAGCATTTTTAAAAAAAGTTGAAGTCTCTAGCTTCTATATCTTCGGAAATCGACGCGTTCAAACATACGGACAGACGGACAGACAGACGGACAGGGCTAAATCGACTCAGTTCGTCGCCCTGATCAAGAATATATATACTTTATGGGGTCTGCCACGCCTCCTTCTGCCTGTTACATACATTTCAACAAAAACATTATACCCTGATTTCCCATTTTCAATGGGTTCAGGGGTATAACAAGTAAGAAAGCTCTAGTCGAGACTGCTCGACTACGAGATCCCCTGAACCCTTCAAGCAACAGCCATTTCAATAATTTTTAGCGTCTCTCTGCTCACACAAACACACATACATAGACACACATAGGTGCACACGCATGGGCTGCAGTGTGGGCTTACTATGGGAACTTAATTGTTAAATAACTTTTTTTCTGGACGTACGTTCTCCATGAAACTTTCAGGATTGTGGTTTTATCATTACTATGCGTATATTTGCGAAAGCTCAAGTCTCTAGTATTTGAAATACGCCTTTTTACAAACTTGTGGGTGAGGGGGTGGATATAGGGGTGGGGGTGAAATTGAACAAAAATCGAAATTCTATAACGTACATATCAATCTACATTTAAAATTTGGATACTCTAGCTCTAAAGATGTAGGAGATATAATTTTATAACTGCATTTCGATAAGGTTTTTGATCGATAAAAAAATAATGGGACGAGTTATCGATTTTTGGTGATAAACTCGATATGCGCGTGCTATATACGAGCATTTTAAAAAAAAGTTCAAGTCTCTAGCTCTTATATCTTCTGAAATCGACGCGTTCATACATACGGACGGACGGACGGACAGACAGACGGACAGGGCTAAATCGACTCAGTTCGTCGCCCTGATCAAGAATATATATACTTTGTGGGGTCTGCCACGCCTCCTTCTCCCTGTTACATACTTTTAACAAAACCATTATACCCTGATTTCCCATTTTCAATGGGTTCAGGGTATAACAAGTAAGAAAGCTCTAGTCGAGACTGCTCGACTACGAGATCCCCTGAACCCTTCAAGCAACAGCAAACACACACACATACACACGCAACACACATACATAGACACCCATAGGCGCGCACGCATGGGCTGCAGTGTGGGCTCACTATGGGAACTTAATTGTTTAATAACTTTTAGATTGTGTTTATATCATTAATATGCGCGTATGTGCCAAAGCTCAAGTTTCTAGTATTTGAAATACGCCTTTTACAAACTTATGGGTGAGGGGGTGGATATAGGGGTGGGAGGTAAAAATTGAACAAAAATCGAAATTCTATAACGTGCATATCAATCTACATTTAAAATTTGGATACTCTAGCTCTAAAGATGTAGGAGATATAATTTTATAACTGTCTTTCGATAAGGTTTTTTATCGATAAAAAAATAACTAGACGAGTTATCGATGTTTGGTGATAAACTCGATATGCGCGCTGTATTTACGGTCATTTTAAAAAAAGTTCAAGTCTCTAGCTTCTATATCTTCTGAAATCGACGCGTTCATACATACGGACGGACGGACGGACGGACGGACGGACAGACAGACGGACAGGGCTAAATCGACTCAGTTCGTCGCCCTGATCAAGAATATATATACTTTGTGGGGTCTGCCACGCCTCCTTCTCCCTGTTACATACTTTTAACAAAACCATTATACCCTGATTTCCCATTTTCAATGGGTTCAGGGTATAAAAAAAAGCCTGCCCTAGACACGGGCTCTGCTTTCTTCTGTTTTTATACCCTGAACCCATTGAAAATGGGAAATCAGGGTATAATGGTTTTGTTAAAAGTATGTAACAGGGAGAAGGAGGCGTGGCAGACCCCACAAAGTATATATATTCTTGATCAGGACGACGAGAGAAGTTGATTTAGCCCTGTCCGTCTGTCTGTCCGTCCGTCCGTCCGTCCGTCCGTCCGTCCGTCCGTATGTATGAACGCGTCGATTTCCGAAGATATACGAGCTAGAGACTTGGAGAAGGAGGCGTGGCAGACCCCACAAAGTATATATATTCTTGATCAGGACGACGAGAGAAGTTGATTTAGCCCTGTCCGTCTGTCTGTCCGTCCGTCCGTCCGTCCGTCCGTCCGTCCGTCCGTCCGTCCGTCCGTATGTATGAACGCGTCGATTTCCGAAGATATACGAGCTAGAGACTTGAACTTTTTTTTAAAATGACCGTATATACAGCGCGCATATCAAGTTTATCACAAAAGATCGATAACTTATCCCGTTATTTTTTTATCGATAAAAAGGCTTATCGAAAGACAGTTATAAAATTATATCTCCCACATCTTTAGAGCTAGAGTATCCAAATTTTAAATGTAGATTGATATGTACGTTATAGAATTTCGATTTTTGTTCCATTTCACCCCCCACCCTTATATCCACCCCTTCACTCATAAGTTTGTAAAAGGCGTATTTCAAATACTAGAGACTTGAGCTTTGGCAATTATACGCATAGTAATGATAAAACCACAATCTGAAAGTTTCATGGAGAACGTACGTCCAGAAAAAAAGTTATTAAACAATTAAGTTCCCATAGTAAGCTCACACTGCAGCCCATGCGTGCGCGCCTATGGGTGTCTATGTATGTGTGTTTGCGTGTGTATGTGTGTGTTTGTGTAAGCAGGGAGACGCTAAAAATGATTGAAATAGCTGTTGCTTGAAGGGTTCAGGGGATCTCTTAGTCGAGCACTCTCGACTAGAGATTTCTTACTTGTTTATACCCTGAACCCATTGAAAATGGGAAATCAGGGTATAATGGTTTTGTTAAAAGTATGTAACAGGGAGAAGGAGGCGTGGCAGACCCCACAAAGTATATATATTCTTGATCAGGGCGACGAACTGAGTCGATTTAGCCCTGTCCATCTGTCTGTCCGTCCGTCCGTCCGTCCGTCCGTCCGTCCGTCCGTCCGTCCGTCCGTCCGTCCGTCCGTCCGTATGTATGAACGCGTCGATTTCAGAAGATATAGAAGCTAGAGACTTGAACTTTTTTTTAAAATGACCGTAAATACAGCGCGCATATCGAGTTTATCACCAAACATCGATAACTCGTCTAGATATTTTTTTATCGATAAAAACCTTATCGAAAGACAGTTATAAAATCATATCTCCTACATCTTTAGAGCTAGAGTATCCAAATTTTAAATGTAGATTGATATGCACGTTATAGAATTTCGGTTTTTGTTCAATTTTACCTCCCACCCCTATATCCACCCCCTCACCCATAAGTTTGTAAAAGGCGTATTTCAAATACTAGAAACTTGAGCTTTGGCACATACGCGCATATTAATGATATAAACACAATCTAAAAGTTTCATGAAGAACGTACGTCCAGAAAAAAAGTTATTAAACAATTAAGTTCCCATAGTGAGCCCACACTGCAGCCCATGCGTGCGCGCCTATGGGTGTCTATGTATGTGTGTTGCGTGTGTATGTGTGTGTGTTTCATATTAAATGCTGTTGCTTGAAGGGTTCAGGGGATCTCGTAGTCGAGCAGTCTCGACTAGAGCTTTCTTACTTGTTATACCCTGAACCCATTGAAAATGGGAAATCAGGGTATAATGGTTTTGTTAAAAGTATGTAACAGGGAGAAGGAGGCGTGGCAGACCCCACAAAGTATATATATTCTTGATCAGGGCGACAAACTGAATCGATTTAGCCATGTCCGTCTGTCCCCTTCGTATGTATGAACGCGTCGATTTCTGAAGATATAGAAGCTAGAGACTTCAACTTTTTTTTAAAATGCTCGTATATAGCACGCGGATATCGAGTTTATCACTAAAAATCGATAACTCATCCCGTTATTTTTTTATCGATCAAAAACCTTATCGAACACCAGTTATAAAATGATATCTCCTACACCTTTAGAGCTAAAGTCTCCAAATTTTAAATGTAGACTCGACTGCACGTGATAGAATTTCGATTTTTGTTATAATTAACCCCCCACCCCTATATCCACCCCCTTACCCTCATCTCTGTAAAAGGCGTATTTCAAATACTAGAGACTTGAGCTTTGGCAAATATACGCATAGTAATGATAAAACCACATTTTGAAAGTTTCATGAAGAACGTACGTCCACAAAAAAAGTTATTGAACAATTAAGTTCCCATAGTAAGCCCACACTGCAGCCCATGCCTGTTAATGCGTGCGTGCCTATGGGTGTCTATGTATATGTTTTGCGTGTGTGTGTGTTTGTTTAAGCTGAATGACACTAAAAATTATTGAAATGGCTGTTGCTCGGAGGGTTCAGGGTATCTCGTAGTCGAGCAGTCTCGACTAGAGCTTTCTTACTTGTTTTTTCTGAACACTCTTTTTTCACGTACCTGATATATATATATGTATATATATAAATAAATGTATATGTATATCTAACATATATTTTGAGACCGGCAGCTGCGCGCTGCAAATTCAATTCAATTTAATGCCAAAAAAATCAAACGCGATCGTTTGCACTTGCTTAATCTTTGGGTTCGAGAGTTTTATTTTGTCAAAATTTTATTTTTTTATTTTTTTTGGTTTAGTTATATAGGTTAATACTTTTAAATTTTCAGCACAATCAAATTTTGACTTGATGATCTCGTGATGCCGGAAAAGAACTATTTGACCCATGTGGCTCTTTTTATACCTACACATTCCAGTCTTCGCTCTTCCTCTTCTTGGAAAGCGAGAAGCGAAGATGGGTGCAATTCGCCCGCTGAGTCCCAAAGCTTTTGGAGTTTCTCTCAAAAGCTCGCTCTCGAGGCTCGCTTTTTGGGAAGCTCAGCGGTCATTGCAGTGCAGGCGACACATTTGTCGCGAATGATATGCACTGCAATTATTTATGTACAAAATCTCTGCTACGACCATTACATACACGATAATCTGATACGATAGTTAGAATATTAGCGGGAATCAGATACGAATATCTTTCGCATGATAAGTTCCAACTTCTTTGCCTTGTAAATTTTCCAAAATATAGAAGCTATTGCCAAGCCTCTTTTTAGTTCGGCATTTAACGAATTGCGGTGCTAACTTCGCATTAAAATTTTGTGAAAATTTACTGAGACTAAAGTTTCTTCTGAAAACCTCCTGACCCTCCTTAAAGGACACTGGTTTGGATCTTAGATTGTACGAATGTTCTTTTGCAGATCCTTTCGCAACAAAGCGAGTTGATCAGTTCTTTGAGCACACAGATGCGGTTCTTCTAAAAGCGACAAATTTTTCAAGAGACGATAATCGGCTCCATGAGTAATCATTTCTAATCCGAAGAGAGCTTTGTAAGGCGAACAACCTAATGACTGATGAAGTGACGACCTTAATGCGCAAGAAATAGCTGTTATGGTTTTATCCCATTCTGTCTGATCTTCTTTTAGATATGCCCTAACTGCAGATAGAATTGAGCGGTTTACACGTTCAGCCGCATTACTCTGCGGTGAGTATAAAGCGGTATACACATGTCTCACTCCCAATTCTGTCAGAAATGCATTAAAGTCATTAGCACGAAATTGTTTACCATTATCACTCACTAAGACTTCTGGAACTCCATAACAGTGAAATATATTCTTCAGCAAAAATTCCTGAATGACAGATGAAGTAAACTTCTTTAAAGGACACAGCCAATGAAATTCGCTAAAATGGTCTAGAACAATCAACAAGCCTATATTACCACTTTTAGTTCTGGGATATGATCCTAGAATATCAATATAAAGTCTTTGAAATGGTCTGCATGTGGGAGACTGTAAACCCATTGGTGGTCTTAGAATTTGATTAGGAGATTTAGTTTCTTTGCAGGTGTCGCAACTAAGTTCCCATTAATTTTAAGCACACGGTTCTAAGTCGTTCGGGAACCCATAACTTCCACAAACTCTCATTCTGGTCTTCCACGCATTTAGAATGTTCTGTTCGAATGTAAATAAACTGGCTAGATATCTTAATGTCTGGGAATTTGGATTTCTCAAGAGTAAATTTCTTCTTGAGTTCTTGGTACTCGGGATCAAAGAAAGCATCTGAGTCCAAGTCGACAATCGGACCAATTTCTAACGCTGAAACTTCTTCTTCACACATCCTTGAAAGGACATCCGGAACTATGTGATCTTTGCCTTTTCTATGAGAAATAGTAAATTTATATGGCTGCAAGCGGAAAATCCATCGGGCAAGTCTACCGGATGCATTTTGTTGACGCATCAGCCACATCAAACTTGAGTGGTCTGTAACTACCTCAAATTCCTGCATTTCTAAATAACACCTGAATTTTTCTGTAGCCAAAACTACAGCTAGACATTCTCGTTCCGTTACACTATAGATTCGCTGTGCGCGGCTCAGTTTCTTTGACATAAACGCAATCGGCATTTCGTCATTTTCGGAGTACAACTGAACTAGCACGGCTCCAATTCCATAATCACTGGCATCGCAGTGCAGATAGAACTTTTTCTCAAAATCGGGATTCTGTAAAACTGGCGCTGTAGTAAGAATCAGCTTTAATCTGTCCATAGCCTCTTGTGCTTCTACGGGCCATAAAAACTTCTTTTTTTTGAGAGTGTGTCAGTTATAGGGCATGTGAGTTCGGCGTAATTCTTTATAAATCTTCGATACCACCCACAAATACCTAGGAATCCTCGAACCTGTTTAAGGTTCTTTGGTGGTGGCCAATTTTTAATACAATCAATCTTCGAAGGATCTGTGCAGATACCACCACTGCCTATGATATGTCCTAAATAATTTACGCTTTTAACGCAAAACTGACTTTTCTCAATATTCAATGTTAAATTTGCTTTGCGAAACTGTTCAGCAAGGCGTACCAGCACTGCTAAATGGGCTGAAAAACTCTCTGAAACTACACATACATCATCTAAATAACCGAATACACAATAGCGTAGGTCTGGAGGTATTAATTCATCCATAAGACGACACATGGTTGCTGGAGCGTTACACAAGCCAAAAGGCATTACCTTGAATTGGTAGAGAGGTCTGCCAGGTATGGTAAACGCAGTTAATGGCCTTGCCTCTTTGGTCAATTCAATCTGCCAGAAAGCATCTTTTAGATCAAGCTTGGTAATATAATTTGCTTTTGGCATACGCGAAAATATACCTTCTATCGCTGGTAACGGATAAGCATCCTTTTTGGTTGCTTCATTTAGCTTACGCGCATCTAAGCATAGCCGAATTTTATTCGGTTTCACCACCAATCGCATGGGAGAACTCCAGGCGCTAATCGATGGTTCTATCACATCAAGGGCTAACATTCGGTCGATTTCTTTATACAATAGCGTTTCAACTGCCGGACTGACTGGATAAAAACGCTGTTTAACTGGCCGTGCATCACCAATATCAATATGATGTTGAATCAAATGCGTACGGCCTAGTTTTTCTTGACAATTAGGGAAAAGAGATTTTACGACTTCTAACTCTCGCAATTCTAAATCAGTTAATGGGAATGAATTATCTATTAAATCTGTGCTAGCTGTGGAATTTTTATCAAACTCATCCGAAGTTAACTGCATAGCGCTAATTACATGAGGAGCTAGAGAGAATTCTTTCCAAAAATCGATACCCAAAATTAATCTTTGCTTGATTGATTTAATAATATATAATCGGAGAGTCTTCGTAGTTCCTTTGTAATTAATTGGGGCGTTCAGTACACCAACCACGCTATGAGCTTTCCCATCTGCAGTCTGCACTTGGGATGTAAGTGATTTAAACTCAGAATAGTTTGAGAAGTTTTCTAAAGCTAGCGAGGCTCCAATACAGCTAACATTTGCGCCTGTGTCTAATAGACCCACTTCGCTAAACTGAAAAAAACTAACTTCAGCATAGCAACGCGAATGGCTTATACACATTAAGTGCACCACACCCGTAACAAAACACGCGACGCTCCGCTAAACAATTTTCCCATACATGTCCTGGTGTATCGCAGTTCCAGCAGCGTATATTTGACTGATGGACAGCAGCGATTTCAGGTTCCATGTCCTCAATCTGACCGTTTTCGGCATCGAGCTCAGCAACTGCATAAATTGGTCGCCTCTGAAAGGGCTGCTTGTGACGAGAACTACTTTCCCTTTGGCTACTAGTTTCAGCAACTAAATTCTCATGCATCTGGACCAATTTACGAATCTGACCTACTGAATGCACCGGCTGATATAACAGCTGGTGACGCGCTTCGGGAAGAAGATTGTTTTTAAGAATTTCAATCAGTTCTTCTTCGTCGATTCGAACTGAAGATTTGTCGATAAGCGACACAATCCCTTCATAAAAATTTGTGAAAGATTCACCTACTTTTTGTTTTCGAGAGCGTATTAACTCTTTACTCGCAAATTCGGATCGATAGTCCGTGTACTGCTGACGTAGCGAAAAACAAAAATCTGACCAAATGATACGGTCCACCTTCTTATGGTATCTCCAGTACCAGTTTCTTGCCCTTCCGGCGAAAAGTATATGCATATGCTTGCACAAAGCCTCCAGATCCCCATCTAACGTGTCCTCAGCTAATACTTTTACCCTGTACATAAATTCATCTACACCTAAGCCCTCTTCAGTACCATCAAACTGAATGTTCCATTTTTGTATAATTTGGGCGACTTTACTCGGATGGACTGATGTCTGACTTGACGATGACATTTGGACAGACGGACGCGGTAAAGCATTAGGCGGAGACCGATTGCTTAAATTCAAAGAAGACATTAATCGAGTTACGGTTTGCTCGATCATATTTTGAATTGTAGAATAATCAACTGGGGCGTGATCTTCGCGACGATTGGTACCTGCACGATAAGGACGACCTCGTCTTCTAGTGTTCATTCCACGTGAAGGAGGATGTTCATTCTGGTTGGTGCCAATACTATTGTCTAACTCAACTAACGGCTCTTCACTCACCTCCAACGCACGCTGATCTGCTGTGACTCTCTGATTATCTACTTCTTTTAATGCTTTGGCCAAGTTCCGAGTCACTGCCCGAGTACTTGGACCTGGGACTGACGGATCTGCTTGCTTCGATTGAGGCGAACAATTTCCTATAACTACCTTCAAATCTTGAATATTTATTACAGCTGCACAATTAGGACAAGTGTTTCGTTCATTCAACCACTCTTCCAAGCAACGGTTATGGTAAATAAGTTTACAATTCGTGATATAGCAAGACTGTGTATTTGTCAAAATCTGACCACATATGTCGCAATTCTTCGTAGCATCATCCGAAGATGCGGAATTACGTTGCGGACTACGAGCAAGAGGCATAGTGGCTTCAACTATTACCTCAAAACGGTTCTACAACAGAAATCCTAAATTTTTTGTAAAAAAAAAGTTTGATAATTCAAAGCTAATAATGAATTGTTTTGGTTACTATAAATGGGGAGGAAGTCAATTCCATATTTTTTTTAAGTTCTGGTATAAGCACATAAGGAATACAGACTGGGCTATTGCATCTAACATCCGATGTCAAATTGATGAAGCAACATTCATCAATGAAGTAATGTAATAATTACAACATTAATGTACCACATCGACCAACTTTTATTATCGGGAATGAAAACCCGATTATAAATTTATTGTCATATTATCTTGAAAATTATAGGGTATCCATCTTCGGCAGGGTATCCAATCTTAGCTAAATTCACAAGATTCCAGAAGCGGACCTATATTCTTTAAGTCACATGTAATTCAATAAAGATATAAAAGGTTATCGAAAACAAACGAACTATTGTGAAGACAGATCTTAATTCCGATTGTTTTGTTTGTGTTTAAATGAGTGTGCTTGTAAAAAAAATGCGTTGTCGGCAATGCATCCGCTCTCAGTCAAATGCTAGAGTTCCAATACAACTACATTTAATTTACCACTCTATAAACGAACTATCTAAATAGCGTATCGGATATTCACAAATATAAAATGATGCTACTAACTTCATATAAAAGTAAACTCGAGTCTAGTATGCCTCATTTTGGAGTCGGTACACTGAAAGCATATAATCTTTAAAGACTACTACGCTCACTACCTCATAAGATCGCATAATATCGCTAAAGATCAACGCTCCTCGGTGCCCCACGTTGGGCGCCATAAAATTTGTAATCGTTCATTGTTGTGGTGGCTATAAAGGCCGACGAGTGCTGTATATGCTGATAAAAGCACTGCTTTGGCTCTATGCATTCCCTGTCCCTGGTCGGGCGCCAACATTCAGATAATGCATAGAGCTAGCCATAGATTTAGAGATAACGGGCGGGATCTTCTGGTCCCTTAGCTCATTCGGGAGTGTGGGGGGCTTCTTTGTTACTTCTCAAATCTCCGAACACAAATTTTAATTGTTAAGATCCCTAAAGATGGTCCACATGACCGAAGTGAAGGGGAAGGGGGGAAGACGAACACCTATACCAGACAAAAAAAATATGAAGAGGCGAGGCCTTAGGTGACGATTGGCACCCGCTTCTCCACCCAGCCCTACCATGGTTTTTAATTTAAAATTTGTAAAAACCCCAAAAAAAAAAAAATCAGACGACTTCCTACCCCATTATATAACCAAATTTACTTGACTTTTAAAATTTCATGATTCCTTCTCAATAACTGTAACTTGTTGAATTCATTCTTTTTTCAAATTTATTGTTGAGTACGCAGACTCAAAAAAAATAATGTTCTTAGAACTAATATACAAAACTTATATATAAACGCTAGCAATGCTAACTAACTCCATCTTTATTCAAAACCAATTTTTAAACTTCATTTACAAACATACGTTTATTGAATTTTTTTTTTCTTTTTCTGCCGTTCGTATCTATCTAATCAAAATTTATTCTATCATTTATTTTCAACTATTTTTTATACCCTGAACCCATTGAAAATGGGAAATCAGGGTATAATGGTTTTGTTAAAAGTATGTAACAGGGAGAAGGAGGCGTGGCAGACCCCACAAAGTATATATATTCTTGATCAGGGCGACGAACTGAGTCGATTTAACCCTGTCCGTCTGTCTGTCCGTCTGTCTGTCCGTCCGTCCGTCCGTCCGTCCGTCCGTATGTATGAACGCGTCGATTTCAGAAGATATAAGAGCTAGAGACTTGAACTTTTTTTTTAAATGACCGTATATACGGCGCGGATATCGAGTTTATCACCAAAAATCGATAACTCGTCCCGTTATTTTTTTATCGATAAAAAACCTTATCGAAAGACAGTTATAAAATTATATCTCCTACATCTTTTGAGCTAGAGCCTTCAAATTTAAAATGTAGATTGATATGTACGTTATAGAATTTCGATTTTTGTTATAATTCACCCCCCACCCCTATATCCACCCCCTTACCCTCATCTCTGTAAAATGCGTATTTCAAATACTAGAGACTTCAAATACGCATATTAATGATAAAACCACATTCTGAAAGTTTCATGAAGAACGTACGTCCACAAAAAAAGTTATTGAGCAATTAAGTTCCCATAGTAAGCCCACACTGCAGCCCATGCCTGTTAATGCGTGCGTGCCTATGGGTGTCTATGTATGTGTTTGCGTGTGTGTGTGTGTTTGTATAAGCTGAAAGACACTAAAAATGATTGAAATGGCTGTTGCTCGGAGGGTTCAGAGTATCTCGTAGTCGAGCAGTCTCGACTAGAGCTTTCTTACTTGTTTTATATTTATTTGCATTTTTATTTGTTTAAATTTTTGTATACATATATAGGTTTTATTAAAAATTGTAAGAAAAATATTTTTATTTATATTATTATTTTTTTTTTTCCCTAAATTTTTCTATCTATGTAATTTAAATTTTATTCATCATCTTTCTTTTTCTCAGTGTATTTTATTTGTTTTGATTTCTTCTTTATATTTATGTTTATATTTGCCGCATATATATAAACACAAATAGATTCACATAAAAATAATATGATGGATAACAGCAAAGTAAAAGAAAGAAACAAAAAATTTTATTCATTGTTTTTTTTTTATACCCTGAACCCATTGAAAATGGGAAATCAGGGTATAATGGTTTTGTGAAAAGTATGTAACAGGCAGAAGGAGGCGTGGCAGACCCCATAAAGTATATATATTCTTGATCAGGACGACGAACTGAATCGATTTAGCCCTGTCCGTCTGTCCGTCCGTCCGTCCGTCCGTCCGTATGAGTGCGTCGATCTCAGAAGTTAAAGGAGCTAGAGAGCTGAAATTTTGTATGCATACTCGTGTATACCATACGCAGTACGAGTTTATCATATTTTTTCGATAACTCATTCGATATCTTTTTTATCGAGGATAATCGATAAATTTATATTGTTTTTTCAGCCTAATTTGAACACTATTAGACCTAGAGACTTCAGATTTACTGTGTATATACATTTGATGGGCACACACATTTTGTAATTTACAGATTTTGGATACCACGCCCCCTTCGCCCCAAATTTGTAAAAAACGTATATCAAGTACTAGAGACTTGTGCTTTGGCATGTACACACATTTACACATAATGATTACGTTCTGAAAGTTTCATTAAGATTGTCCGTCTACAAATGAAATTATTCAACAAATAAATTCTCATAATATTGCCCACACTGCAGCGCAGCCCAAGCGCAATCGCTGATTACTGCGCAGTTAGCAGAGCGCGGGCCTATGCGTGGGGGTGGATGCATGTGTATGTATGTGTGCAGAATGATTGGAACATCAGCACGGAGGGTTCAGGGTATCTCCTAGTCGAGCAGTCTCGACTAGAGCTTTCTTACTTGTTTTATAAAAATTTTGTTGGCACATGGCAAGCAAATCAAGTGGAGCAATCGGAGTAGCTGCATCCATAGGCCGGAGGAGCTTCAACCGCAGGAGTGAAAAAAAAAATATATATATAAAAATTGGAATAGTGGCAGAGCAAATTTAATAGTGGCATAACCTTCAAAACTCTCAGTAGGCCGCGACAACCTAAAAGTGAAAAATAAAAACAAACACACACATATCCAAGAACAAAAACTCTAAACTACTGTTTTATAATAATCAAATCAAAGAAAAAAAAAAAAAAAACGAACAAAAATCACACCTCCAATATATATGTGACGTACACTGTAAAAATTTTGTTACTCGCAACTAAAATAGTTAACCAAATTGAAAAGAAAAATGTAAAATTAAAACCCACCACTTAAAACTAGCAGAAAATAGAAAAAACAAGTAAGAAAGCTCTAGTCGAGACTGCTCGACTACGAGATACCCTGAACCCTCCGAGCAACAGCCATTTCAATAATTTTTAGTGTCATTCAGCTTAAACAAACACACACACACACGCAAACATATACATACATAGACACCCATAGGCACGCACGCATTAACAGGCATGGGCTGCAGTGTGGGCTTACTATGAGAACTAAATTGTTCAATAACTTTTTTTGTGGACGTACGTTCTTCATGAAACTTTCAGAATGTGGTTTTATCATTACTATGCGTATATTTGCCAAAGCTCAAGTCTCTAGTATTTGAAATACGCCTTTTACAGAGATGAGGGCAAGGGGGTGGATATAGGGGTGGGGGGTGAATTATAACAAAAATCGAAATTCTATCACGTGCATTCGAGTCTACATTTAAAATTTGGAGACTTTAGCTCTAAAGGTGTAGGAGATATAATTTTATAACTGGTTTTCGATAAGGTTTTTGATCGATAAAAAAATAACGGGATGAGTTATCGATCTTTTGTGATAAACTCGATATGCGCGCTGTATTTACGGTCATTTTAAAAAAAAGTTCAAGTCTCTAGCTTCTATATCTTCAGAAATCGACGCGTTCATACATACGGACAGACGGACAGACGGACGGACAGACGGACAGACGGACATGGCTAAATCGATTCAGTTTGTCGCCCTGATCAAGAATATATATACTTTGTGGGGTCTGCCACGCCTCCTTCTCCCTGTTACATACTTTTAACAAAACCATTATACCCTGATTTCCCATTTTCAATGGGTTCAGGGTATAAAAAAGAAAAACATCAATAATCTAATAATGAAATAAAAATTTTTATCATATATATGCATATATATATAGATACATATATGCACATATAAAACTAAGAAAAAACCAAAAATAGGAAAACATGAAGTAAAAGAAATAATAAAAGAAATCAGAGATATTGTATAACCAAAAATAAAAAGAAAAAAAAATTTTTTTAAAAGAAATTAGAAAAAGTAAGAAAGAAAAACAAAAGAATAATTTGAATAGATATAAATATAAAAAAAAAAAAAAGAAGTATAAATATGTAAAGGTAAAAGAAAAAAAAAACAACAAAAATTGTAAATGTCCGCCCCTATAAATTTTTTTTTGTAACCTCCACAAAGAGGAAAAAAATTAATCATAAAATGTTTGAAGATAAGTGCATGCAATAATGAAAGAAAGCATATATTTTTTTTAAAAATGAAAATTAATTTTTTTTGCAACCACATTTTTAAATAAAATTATGAAAACCATTTATATTTATATTTAAATCTATTCGATTTCAAATTTTATTAAACTAAATGTTGATTCCATCTAAATTGTAAAATAAAGAAAAACAAAAAAAAAAAACAATGAAGTAAAATAAACACAGAAATGAATAAGTAGAAAAATAAACCACCTTTAATAAGTTAAATATATATATATATATATATAAAAAAAAAAAAAAAAAAAAAAAAAAAAGAGAGAAAACAAATTTGGAAATGAACAATTGAATAAATTAAGTAAATAAATAAAACAACCTTCGCTTGAAATAAGAAAAAGAAAACCAAAAAAATTAAAACACAATAAATAAAGAAATAAATAGGATTTAATAGCAAGAAAAATGTCCGATAGAAAATAGAACAATTTAAAGAATAGCATAAAACAAAAAAAAAAAAAATAAAAAAATAAATAAAATAAAAATAATAATAATGTAAAATAAAAATGTAAAAATAATAACCTTGTTAGTATAAGAAAAATAAGAGATTGTAATTTTAGTATCCCAATGTCTGTTATTGAAATGAATGAAAAATTAATAATATGAATAATCGAACTGAATCAAAGAACAACATGAGTCGTTAATTTGTAAGCAGGGTTGAGATAATGGGGTAGGCTAGTTAGTGTTGGAGCTTCTTTGGGGGTTTTCTGTTAAAATTATTTAAGAAAAACTATGGTTGGGTGGGTAAAAAGCGCGTGTGCCGAATGCCATCTATGGCCACGCTTAGTTGTGTCAGGGTTCTTGTAAATTTGTGTCAGTCCCCCCCTACTTCCCCAATATCATTGTTTTTTTTCGTGGAGTATAGCTCCACCTCGAGGTATCTCAAGGGATCTTAAAAATTAAAATTTATGAACTCTGATCGCAAGGCAGAAAAGAACCCCCCCACACTCCCGACGAGCGACGTCACTAGAAGGTCCCGCTTATCTGCCTTGCGACCGAAACAACAAAGCCCAGCTTTGTTTAGTCTCAATCGAGAGAGTCTCTCTGCGAAGAGTTATTTTGTTTACATAAATTTTTGGCGCCCAACGTGGGGCATGAAAGTATGCAGCTTTATAGGCATCACGCTTTCAGAGTCCCAGTTTTAATGTTCAAATAATCAACACGGTCTTTACTCTATTCGCAGAAAAAGAGTTGGCTGTTTGAAACACCCATTTTGGTGATGGTTGAAAAACTCAGTGTCCAGATGCTGAAATAGATTGGACTTGCTTGGTCGGCCTATCGCAACTGTGACAGATGAGTCAGAGCAATTCTTTATAGGGACTACGAAGCTGAAAGATTCGAGTTGAATCTCAGACCGAGAAACCCGAATAAGATAAATTCAACTAGCTTATAATAACACCTGTATCACCATGTTTGCTCGTTTGTTTCGTATAGTTGTTATTTCATCTAGACATTGTTTTGATTGTGTTTTGTGCAATTATCAGATACGATTCCAGAATATTGTATATTGGGCTCAGCTCGGATATCAATACTGATTGTTCTCTGGTAGTTGTTGCAGAGCCAAATGAGATAAATCTGGGTGCAATATAAACTCATACCCGTCTGGCCAGTAGATGTTGTTATGACGAAAAGTTGTCGCGCACGCGCAACAGCTGATCTTGTCGCGCTGTGCGAATTCGGTAGCGACAAGTATCAGCGCAGCCAACTTTAGGGGCAATAAAACCCGAAAGCTTTTTTCTGCTTAAAACTATAAGAGCAGCCCAAGTGCCAGATTTAATTCTTTTCTAAAATCCACGCTGCGACGGCAATATAAATTTCATAAATATATTGCATGCATATATAGTCATATATATGTTAAATAACTAAAAGGTACGCAAATTTATTAGCTTGTGACATGGTATTAATCAAGCAACTTTTTCTTTAGCGCCTCAGCAAAATTCTCTTTGCGCCCGTGTCACATTTGGGCACGGCAAGATATAAAAAGCCTGCCCTAGACACGGGCTCTGCTTTCTTCTGTTTTTTTATAAAAATTTTGTTGGCACATGGCAAGCAAATCAAGTGGAGCAATCGGAGTAGCTGCATCTATAGGCCGGAGGAGCTTCAACCGCAGGAGTGAAAAAAAAAAAAATATATATATATAACAAGTAAGAAAGCTCTAGTCGAGACTGCTCGACTACGAGATACCCTGAACCCTCCGAGCAACAGCCATTTCAATAATTTTTAGTGTCATTCAGCTTAAACAAACACACACACACACGCAAACATATACATAGACACCCATAGGCACGCACGCATTAACAGGCATGGGCTGCAGTGTGGGCTTACTATGGGAACTAAATTGTTCAATAACTTTTTTTGTGGACGTACGTTCTTCATGAAACTTTCAGAATGTGGTTTTATCATTACTATGCGTATATTTGCCAAAGCTCAAGTCTCTAGTATTTGAAATACGCCTTTTACAGAGATGAGGGTAAGGGGGTGGATATAGGGGTGGGGGTGAATTATAACAAAAATCGAAATTCTATCACGTGCAGTCGAGTCTACATTTAAAATTTTGAGACTTTAGCTCTAAAGGTGTAGGAGATATAATTTTATAACTGGTTTTCGATAAGGTTTTTGATCGATAAAATAATAACGGGATGAGTTATCGATCTTTTGTGATAAACTTGATATGCGCGCTGTATTTACGGTCATTTTAAAAAAAAGTTCAAGTCTCTAGCTTCTATATCTTCAGAAATCGACGCGTTCATACATACGGACAGACGGACAGACGGACGGACAGACGGACAGACGGACATGGCTAAATCGATTCAGTTTGTCGCCCTGATCAAGAATATATATACTTTGTGGGGTCTGCCACGCCTCCTTCTCCCTGTTACATACTTTTAACAAAACCATTATACCCTGATTTCCCATTTTCAATGGGTTCAGTGTATAACAAGTAAGAAAACTCTAGTCGAGAGTGCTCGACTACGAGATCCCCTGAACCCTTCAAGCAACAGCCACTTCAATCATTTTTAGCGTCTCTCTGCTTACACAAACACACACATACACACGCAAACACACATACATAGACACCCATAGGCGTGCACGCATGGGCTGCAGTGTGGGCTTACTATGGGAACTTAATTGTTTAATAACTTTCAGATTGTGGTTTTATCATTACTATGCGTATAATTGCCAAAGCTCAAGTCCCTAGTATTTGAAATACGCCTTTTACAAACTTATGGGTGAGGGGGTGGATATAAGGGTGGAGGGTGAAATTGAACAAAAATCGAAATTCTATAACGTACATATCAAACATTTAAAATTTGGATACTCTAGCTCTAAAGATGTAAGAGATATAATTTTATAACTGCATTTCGATAAGGTTTTTGATCGATAAAAAAATAACGGGATGAGTTATCGATTTTTAGTGATAAACTCGATATCCGCGTGCTATATACGAGCATTTAAAAAAAAAGTTGAAGTCTCTAGCTTCTATATCTTCTGAAATCGACGCGTTCAAACATACGGACAGACGGACAGACAGACGGACAGGGCTAAATCGACTCAGTTCGTCGCCCTGATCAAGAATATATATACTTTATGGGCTCTGCCACGCCTCCTTCTGCCTGTTACATACATTTCAACAAAAACATTATACCCTGATTTCCCATTTTCAATGGGTTCAGGGTATAACAAGTAAGAAAGCTCTAGTCGAGACTGCTCGACTACGAGATACCCTGAACCCTCCGAGCAACAGCCATTTCAATAATTTTTAGTGTCATTCAGCTTAAACAAACACACACACACACGCAAACATATACATAGACACCCATAGGCACGCACGCATTAACAGGCATGGGCTGCAGTGTGGGCTTACTTTGGGAACTTAATTGTTTAATAACTTTTTTTCTGGACGTACGTTCTCCATGAAACTTTCAGATTGTGGTTTTATCATTACTATGCGTATAATTGCCAAAGCTCAAGTCTCTAGTATTTGAAATACGCCTTTTACAAACTTATGGGTGAGGGGGTGGATATAAGGGTGGGGGGTGAAATTGAACAAAAATCGAAATTCCATAACGTATATATCAATCTACATTTAAAATTTGGATACTCTAGCTCTAAAGATGTAGGAGATATAATTTTATAACTGCATTTCGATAAGGTTTTTGATCGATAAAAAAATAATGGGACGAGTTATCGATTTTTGATGATAAACTCGATATGCGCGCTGTATATACGGTCATTTTAAAAAAAGTTCAAGTCTCTAGCTCTTATATCTTCTGAAATCGACGCGTTCATACATACGGACGGACGGACGGACGGACGGACGGACGGACGGACGGACGGACGGACAGACAGACGGACAGGGCTAAATCGACTCAGTTCGTCGCCCTGATCAAGAATATATATACTTTATGGGGTCTGCCACGCCTCCTTCTCCCTGTTACATACTTTTAACAAAACCATTATACCCTGATTTCCCATTTTCAATGGGTTCAGGGTATAAAAATTGGAATAGTGGCAGAGCAAATTTAATAGTGGCATAGTGACCCTTTAACCTTCAAAACTCTCAGTAGGCCGCGACAACCTAAAAGTGAAAAATAACAAGTGAGAAAACTCTAGTCGAGAGTGCTCGACTACGAGATCCCCTGAACCCTTCAAGCAACAGCCATTTCAATCATTTTTAGCGTCTCTCTGCTTACACAAACACACACATACACACGCAAACACACATACATAGACACCCATAGGCGCGCACGCATGGGCTGCAGTGTGGGCTTACTATGGGAACTTAATTGTTTAATAACTTTTTTTCTGGACGTACGTTCTCCATGAAACTTTCAGATTGTGGTTTTATCATTACTATGCGTATAATTGCCAAAGCTCAAGTCTCTAGTATTTGAAATACGCCTTTTACAAACTTATGGGTGAGGGGGTGGATATAAGGGTGGGGGGTGAAATTGAACAAAAATCGAAATTCCATAACGTATATATCAATCTACATTTAAAATTTGGATACTCTAGCTCTAAAGATGTAGGAGATATAATTATACCCTGAACCCATTGAAAATGGGAAATCAGGGTATAATGGTTTTGTTAAAAGTATGTAACAGGGAGAAGGAGGCGTGGCAGACCCCACAAAGTATATATATTCTTGATCAGGGCGACGAACTGAGTCGATTTAGCCCTGTCCGTCTGTCTGTCCGTCCGTCCGTCCGTCCGTCCGTCCGTCCGTCCGTCCGTCCGTCCGTCCGTCCGTCCGTCCGTCCGTCCGTCCGTCCGTCCGTATGTATGAACGCGTCGATTTCAGAAGATATAAGACCTAGAGACTTGAACTTTTTTTTTAAAATGACCGTATATGCAGCGCGCATATCGAGTTTATCACCAAAAATCGATAACTCGTCCCATTATTTTTTTATCGATCAAAACCCTTGTCGAAATGCAGTTACAAAATTATATCTCCTACATCTTTAGAGCTAGAGTATCCAAATTTTAAATGTAGATTGATATGTACGTTATAGAATTTCGATTTTTGTTCAATTTCACCCCCCACCTCTATATCCACCCCCTCACCCATAAGTTTGTAAAAGGCGTATTTCAAATACTAGAGACTTGAGCTTTGGCAATTATACGCATAGTAATGATAAAACCACAATCTGAAAGTTTCATGAAGAACGTACGTCCAGAAAAAAAGTTATTAAACAATTAAGTTCTCATAGTAAGCCCACACTGCAGCCCATGCGTGCGCGCCTATGTGTCTATGTATATGTATATGTTTGCGTGTGTGTGTGTGTTTGTTTAAGCTGAATGACACTAAAAATTATTGAAATGGCTGTTGCTCGGAGGGTTCAGGGTATCTCGTAGTCGAGCAGTCTCGACTAGAGCTTTCTTACTTGTATTTTCTATTTTCTGCTAGTTTTAAGTGGTGGGTTTTAATTTTACATTTTTCTTTTCAATTTGGTTAACTATTTTAGTTGCGAGTAACAAAATTTTTACAGTGTACGTCACATATATATTGGAGGTGTGATTTTTGTTTGTTTTTTTTTTTTTTTTTAGTTGATTTGATTATTATAAAACAGTAGTTTAGAGTTTTTGTTCTTGGATATGTGTGTGTTTGCTTTTATACCCTGAACCCATTGAAAATGGGAAATCAGGGTATAATGGTTTTGTTAAAAGTATGTAACAGGGAGAAGGAGGCGTGGCAGACCCCATAAAGTATATATATTCTTGATCAGGGCGACGAACTGAGTCGATTTAGCCCTGTCCGTCTGTCTGTCCGTCCGTCCGTCCGTCCGTCCGTCCGTCCGTCCGTCCGTCCGTCCGTCCGTCCGTCCGTCCGTCCGTATGTATGAACGCGTCGATTTCAGAAGATATAAGAGCTAGAGACTTGAACTTTTTTTTAAAATGACCGTATATACAGCGCGCATATCGAGTTTATCATCAAAAATCGATAACTCGTCCCATTATTTTTTTATCGATCAAAAACCTTATCGAAATGCAGTTATAAAATTATATCTCCTACATCTTTAGAGCTAGAGTATCCAAATTTTAAATGTAGATTGATATATACGTTATGGAATTTCGATTTTTGTTCAATTTCACCCCCCACCCTTATATCCACCCCCTCACCCATAAGTTTGTAAAAGGCGTATTTCAAATACTAGAGACTTGAGCTTTGGCAATTATACGCATAGTAATGATAAAACCACAATCTGAAAGTTTCATGAAGAACGTACGTCCAGAAAAAAAGTTATTAAACAATTAAGTTCTCATAGTAAGCCCACACTGCAGCCCATGCGTGCGCGCCTATGTGTCTATGTATGTGTGTTTGCGTGTGTATGTGTGTGTTTGTGTAAGCAGAGAGACCCTAAAAATTATTGAAATGGCTGTTGCTTGAAGGGTTCAGGGGATCTCGTAGTCGAGCAGTCTCGACTAGAGCTTTCTTACTTGTTTTATAACTGCATTTCGATAAGGTTTTTGATCGATAAAAAAATAATGGGACGAGTTATCGATTTTTGATGATAAACTCGATATGCGCGCTGTATATACGGTCATTTTAAAAAAAAGTTCAAGTCTCTAGCTCTTATATCTTCTGAAATCGACGCGTTCATACATACGGACGGACGGACGGACGGACAGACAGACGGACAGGGCTAAATCGACTCAGTTCGTCGCCCTGATCAAGAAGATATATACTTTATGGGGTCTGCCACGCCTCCTTCTCCCTGTTACATACTTTTAACAAAACCATTATACCCTGATTTCCCATTTTCAATGGGTTCAGGGTATAAAAACAAACACACACATATCCAAGAACAAAAACTCTAAACTACTGTTTTATAATAATCAAATCAAAGAAAAAAAAAAAACGAACAAAAATCACACCTCCAATATATATGTGACGTACACTGTAAAAAATTTGTTACTCGCAACTAAAATAGTTAACCAAATTGAAAAGAAAAATGTAAAATTAAAACCCACCACTTAAAACTAGCAGAAAATAGAAAAAACAAGTAAGAAAGCTCTAGTCGAGACTGCTCGACTACGAGATACCCTGAACCCTCCGAGCAACAGCCATTTCAATAATTTTTAGTGTCATTCAGCTTAAACAAACACACACACACACGCAAACATATACATAGACACCCATAGGCACGCACGCATTAACAGGCATGGGCTGCAGTGTGGGCTTACTTTGGGAACTTAATTGTTTAATAACTTTTTTTCTGGACGTACGTTCTCCATGAAACTTTCAGATTGTGGTTTTATCATTACTATGCGTATAATTGCCAAAGCTCAAGTCTCTAGTATTTGAAATACGCCTTTTACAAACTTATGGGTGAGGGGGTGGATATAAGGGTGGGGGGTGAAATTGAACAAAAATCGAAATTCCATAACGTATATATCAATCTACATTTAAAATTTGGATACTCTAGCTCTAAAGATGTAGGAGATATAATTTTATAACTGCATTTCGATAAGGTTTTTGATCGATAAAAAAATAATGGGACGAGTTATCGATTTTTGATGATAAACTCGATATGCGCGCTGTATATACGGTCATTTTAAAAAAAGTTCAAGTCTCTAGCTCTTATATCTTCTGAAATCGACGCGTTCATACATACGGACGGACGGACGGACGGACGGACGGACGGACGGACGGACGGACGGACAGACAGACGGACAGGGCTAAATCGACTCAGTTCGTCGCCCTGATCAAGAATATATATACTTTATGGGGTCTGCCACGCCTCCTTCTCCCTGTTACATACTTTTAACAAAACCATTATACCCTGATTTCCCATTTTCAATGGGTTCAGGGTATAAAAGCAAACACACACATATCCAAGAACAAAAACTCTAAACTACTGTTTTATAATAATCAAATCAACTAAAAAAAAAAAAAAAAACAAACAAAAATCACACCTCCAATATATATGTGACGTACACTGTAAAAATTTTGTTACTCGCAACTAAAATAGTTAACCAAATTGAAAAGAAAAATGTAAAATTAAAACCCACCACTTAAAACTAGCAGAAAATAGAAAATACAAGTAAGAAAGCTCTAGTCGAGACTGCTCGACTACGAGATACCCTGAACCCTCCGAGCAACAGCCATTTCAATAATTTTTAGTGTCATTCAGCTTAAACAAACACACACACACACGCAAACATATACATAGACACCCATAGGCACGCACGCATTAACAGGCATGGGCTGCAGTGTGGGCTTACTATGAGAACTAAATTGTTCAATAACTTTTTTTGTGGACGTACGTTCTTCATGAAACTTTCAGAATGTGGTTTTATCATTACTATGCGTATATTTGCCAAAGCTCAAGTCTCTAGTATTTGAAATACGCCTTTTACAGAGATGAGGGCAAGGGGGTGGATATAGGGGTGGGGGGTGAATTATAACAAAAATCGAAATTCTATCACGTGCATTCGAGTCTACATTTAAAATTTGGAGACTTTAGCTCTAAAGGTGTAGGAGATATAATTTTATAACTGGTTTTCGATAAGGTTTTTTATCGATAAAAAATAACGGGATGAGTTATCGATCTTTTGTGATAAACTCGATATGCGCGCTGTATTTACGGTCATTTTAAAAAAAAGTTCAAGTCTCTAGCTTCTATATCTTCAGAAATCGACGCGTTCATACATACGGACAGACGGACAGACGGACAGACGGACGGACGGACAGACGGACAGACGGACATGACTAAATCGATTCAGTTTGTCGCCCTGATCAAGAATATATATACTTTGTGGGGTCTGCCACGCCTCCTTCTCCCTGTTACATACTTTTAACAAAACCATTATACCCTGATTTCCCATTTTCAATGGGTTCAGGGTATAACAAGTAAGAAAGCTCTAGTCGAGACTGCTCGACTACGAGATACCCTGAACCCTCCGAGCAACAGCCATTTCAATCATTTTTAGTGTCTTTCAGCTTATACAAACACACACACACACGCAAACACATACATAGACACCCATAGGCACGCACGCATTAACAGGCATGGGCTGCAGTGTGGGCTTACTATGAGAACTAAATTGTTCAATAACTTTTTTTGTGGACGTACGTTCTTCATGAAACTTTCAGAATGTGGTTTTATCATTACTATGCGTATATTTGCCAAAGCTCAAGTCTCTAGTATTTGAAATACGCCTTTTACAGAGATGATGGTAAGGGGGTGGATATAGGGGTGGGGGGTGAATTATAACAAAAATCGAAATTCTATCACGTGCAGTCGAGTCTACATTTAAAATTTGGAGACTTTAGCTCTAAAGGTGTAGGAGATATAATTTTATAACTGGTTTTCGATAAGGTTTTTGATCGATAAAAAAATAACGGGATGAGTTATCGATCTTTTGTGATAAACTCGATATGCGCGCGCTATATACGAGCATTTTAAAAAAAAGTTGAAGTCTCTAGCTTCTATATCTTCTGAAATCGACGCGTTCATACATACGGACAGACGGACAGACGGACATGGCTAAATCGATTCAGTTTGTCGCCCTGATCAAGAATATATATACTTTGTGGGGTCTGCCACGCCTCCTTCTCCCTGTTACATACTTTTAACAAAACCATTATACCCTGATTTCCCATTTTCAATGGGTTCAGGGTATAAAAAAAGAAAAACATCAATAATCTAATAATGAAATAAAAATTTTTATCATATATATGCATATATATATAGATACATATATGCACATATAAAACTAAGAAAAAACCAAAAATAGGAAAACATGAAGTAAAAGAAATAATAAAAGAAATCAGAGATATTGTATAACCAAAAATAAAAGAAAAAAAATTTTTTTTAAAAGAAATTAGAAAAAGTAAGAAAGAAAAACAAAAGAATAATTTGAATAGATATAAATATAAAAAAAAAAAGAAGTATAAATATGTAAAGGTAAAAGAAAAAAAAACAACAAAAATTGTAAATGTCCGCCCCTATAAATTTTTTTTTGTAACCTCCACGCCACGCTACAGCTACCACGAGGAAAGGATGGAGTAAAAAATCTAAAGATCATGTAAGTGCTGTAAAGATCCCTGTACCCCCCACTCCCCCCAATCCAAACCATTATATTTTCTTTTAATTCATGAATTATTAAAAAGGAATATATATATAAAAAAAAAAAAAAAAAAAAAAACACAAAGAGGAAAAAAATTAATCATAAAATGTTTGAAGATAAGTGCATGCAATAATGAAAGAAAGCATATATTTTTTTTAAAAATGAAAATTAATTTTTTTTGCAACCACATTTTTAAATAAAATTATGAAAACCATTTATATTTATATTTAAATCTATTCGATTTCAAATTTTATTAAACTAAATGTTGATTCCATCTAAATTGTAAAATAAAGAAAACAAAAAAAAAAACAATGAAGTAAAATAAACACAGAAATGAATAAGTAGAAAAATAAACCACCTTTAATAAGTTAAATATATATATATATATATATATAAAAAAAAAAAAAAAAAAAAAGAGAAAACAAATTTGGAAATGAACAATTGAATAAATTAAGTAAATAAATAAAACAACCTTCGCTTGAAATAAGAAAAAAGAAAACCAAAAAAATTAAAACACAATAAATAAAGAAATAAATAGGATTTAATAGCAAGAAAAATGTCCGATAGAAAATAGAACAATTTAAAGAATAGCATAAAACAAAAAAAAAAAATAAAATAAAAAAATAAATAAAATAAAAATAATAATAATGTAAAATAAAAATGTAAAAATAATAACCTTGTTAGTATAAGAAAAATAAGAGATTGTAATTTTAGTATCCCAATGTCTGTTATTGAAATGAATGAAAAATTAATAATATGAATAATCGAACTGAATCAAAGAACAACATGAGTCGTTAATTTGTAAGCAGGGTTGAGATAATGGGGTAGGCTAGTTAGTGTTGGAGCTTCTTTGGGGTTTTTCTGTTAAAATTATTTAAGAAAAACTATGGTTGGGTGGGTAAAGAGCGCGTGTGCCGAATGCCATCTATGGCCACGCTTAGTTGTGTCAGGGTTCTTGTAAATTTGTGTCAGTCCCCCCCTACTTCCCCAATATCATTGTTTTTTTTCGTGGAGTATAGCTCCACCTCGAGGTATCTCAAGGGATCTTAAAAATTAAAATTTATGAACTCTGATCGCAAGGCAGAAAAGAACCCCCCACACTCCCGACGAGCGACGTCACTAGAAGGTCCCGCTTATCTGCCTTGCGACCGAAACAACAAAGCCCAGCTTTGTTTAGTCTCAATCGAGAGAGTCTCTCTGCGAAGAGTTATTTTGTTTACAGAAGTACGAAAAGTAGTGACCTTGCGAATAACAAATTCTTTATGTTTATTAAAACACGGAAAGAGTGTTATCGCAAGAATTGATGTTAGCAATATGTACACCAATGAAACTTTTGACTTAGGTCAGTTCTTTCAAAGGCTTGAATCAGAAGCCGGTCTATTTAATATTAGCAAACTCAAAGTGGCACCGAGCGAAAAGATCTTTGAGATTGTCTCAATAGAATCTTTTAAATCAATAGGCAATAAATATTTAAAATCTTTAAGAGTAGCGCTACTCAAGCCGGTGACCCTATTGTCAAACGATAATAATAAAGAAAAAGAAGCAATACTGTTTACGTTCCATGACGACCCAATACAAGGAGGTCATACTGGAATAGCCAGAACGATAACCAAAATAAAAAGGCATTATCACTGGAATAAAATGACAAAAGATATATCGAATTATATAAACAAATGTGAGAAGTGTCAAAAGTCTAAAACAACTAAACACACAAAGACTCCATTAACTATTACCGAAACTCCACAGAGAGCTTTCGACAGGGTAATTGTTGACACGATCGGTCCTTTACCCAAATCCGAATATAGAAACGAATACGCAGTAACTTTAATCTGCGATCTAACAAAATATCTTGTAGCAATTCCAATTGAAGACAAAAGTGCGAATACAGTAGCAAAAGCTATATTTGAAATTTTTATTCTGGTATACGGTCCAATGAAGACGTTCATTACGGACATGGGTACAGAATATAAAAATTCAATAATTGAAGACTTATGTAAAAATCTTAAAATTAAAAACATAACTTCAACCGCACACCATCACCAGACAGTAGGTACCTTGGAACGAAGCCACAGAACACTTAACGAGTTCATACGATCTTACATATCAGTCGATAAGACAGATTGGGACGTATGGTTAAGATACTTCGTATATTGTTTTAACACATCACCCTCTATGGCAAATGACTATTGTCCATATGAGCTCGTGTTCGGCAAAATGTCAAACTTGCCAAAAGATTTTAATAACATAGATACAATTAAGCCACTTTATAATGTAGAAGACTATGCTAAGGAATCAAAATTTAGACTAGAACAGGCATATAAGAGAGCTAGGCTAATGTTAGAAACAAATAAGAAAAAACCAAAAAATTTATTACGATAGCAATAGTTTAGATTTTTAATTAAAAATAGGAGATAGGGTTCTACTAAATAACGAAACAGGTCATAAGTTAGATTTTAAATATACAGGACCATACAAAGTAGAAAGCATAGAAAAAACGATAATATAACAATTTCAAATAATAAAAATAAAAAACAAGTAGTACATAAAGATCGATTAAAAATGTTTAATTCATAATCAATTAATTGCAAAAAAAAAAACAAAAAAAAACAAAAATAAAAATAAAAATAATTAAACTAGTAAAAAACAAGTAAGAAAACTCTAGTCGAGAGTGCTCGAATACGAGATCCCCTGAACCCTTCAAGCAACAGCCATTTCAATCATTTTTAGCGTCTCTCTGCTTACACAAACACACACATACACACGCAAACACACATACATAGACACCCATAGGCGCGCACGCATGGGCTGCAGTGTGGGCTTAGTATGGGAACTTAATTGTTTAATAACTTTCTGGACGTACGTTCTCCATGAAACTTTCAGATTGTGGTTTTATCATTACTATGCGTATAATTGCCAAAGCTCAAGTCTCTAGTATTTGAAATACGCCTTTTACAAACTTATGGGTGAGGGGGTGGATATAAGGGGGGGGGGGGGTGAAATTGAACAAAAATCGAAATTCTATAACGTACATATCAATCTACATTTAAGATTTGCATACTCTAGCTCTAAAGATGTAGGAGATATAATTTTATAACTGCATTTCGATAAGGTTTTTGATCGATAAAAAATAACGGGATGAGTTATCGATCTTTTGTGATAAACTCGATATTGGCGCGCTATATACGGACATTTGAAAAAAAAAATCAAGTCTCTAGCTCTAATAGCTTCGGAGATCGACGCGTTCATACATACGGACAGACGGACAGACGGACAGACGGACATGGCTAAATCGATTCAGTTTGTCGCCCTGATCAAGAATATATATACTTTGTGGGGTCTGACACGCCTCCTTCTCCCTGTTACATACTTTTAACAAAACCATTATACCCTGATTTCCCATTTTCAATGGGTTCAGGGTATAAAAAAAAAAATCAAGAACAGGAATGATCAACCTGCTTGAAAAAAAAAAACATTTGGATAAGTAATATAACTCAGAAAATAACTCCATTAAAAGTTATTTATTTCTTAAAAGGAGGGAGATGTAGTATGTCCACTTTAGCAAATGTTCACTGTACTCAGTAACATACATATTTACATATACAAATAATGTCACAAATACATTGATACAATTAAACTGCAATATTCATATATAACTCGCAGTCATAACATAAGTAACATGATCACTCACAGAGCGGAGTACTAACTCCGCTGAGTCGGCATATTTTACATGCGCGACTGTTTCGTTACCCCCTCTCCGTCTGCGACTCTCGCTAGACCCATAATGTAGTATGTACTCCCATTCTGCCGCTACTATAAGCGACAGAATTCTTTATGTAAACTTTATGTATTTTAGGCTAAGACTTTATTTGAATAAAATACGGAGAGCATTCGCTGCCCGGAACCCAAACTGAACAGTTCAAATCTTTTTAATTTAGAATATGTTTACATAGGGTTGTTTGGTTGTCTGTCGTATTTTTCTTCTTTACAAACTTGACATTGTTTGACTAATGTCGCTATTTTCTGATTCATTTTAGGGAAGTAATGGGTTTCTGATAATTGTTTTTTATTTTCTATTGCGTTGCGGTGAGCTCTATTGTGTATTTTTAATATATGTTCGTCCTGTTCTGTTTCGTTAGTCAAGTCCTTCACTTGTGTCTGAGTGAATCTGATTTTATAGTTCCTAAAGTGTTTGGGGTATATTTGTTGAATTTGGTTCATGATTTCTTCTGACGTTATTATTCCGTTAATTACAGAAAGGTTTAAATACTTTTTTAACATCTGAACTAGGATTTTTTCTGTGAGCTCTTGTCTAGTTATTAAGTGTCTATGGAAAGTTGGGAAGGGAATTTGGAATTTATAGTCGTCTGTGTTTGCTTTGTTTAAGAAAATTTGGTTCTTGAATACGGACCTCATACTAGGTATTAGGTTATGACTTGAGCTTTCTGCGCTATGCTGAGTGGATGTTACTGAGTTGATTTGGTTTACTATGGGTATTCTTGACAATGCGTCTGCTACTGTGTTATCCCTGCCTGGTTTATAAAGGAGTTCATAATTAAACTCTTCTAGGTACGTTTTCCATCGTTTGATTCGAGCGTTGCCATTCCAACTGCTAAGCGAATGTGTAAGTGGTTGATGGTCTGTGTATATTTTTACTTTTGCCTTACCGTAAAGGTAATTTTTGAGGGCTTTTAGTGCCCAAATATTCGCCAACATTTCTTTTTCGTTAGTGGCATAATTTTCTCCGGATTTTGACAATGCTCTTGAAAGGAAGCATATGGGTCGTTTATTCTGAGATAAGACTGCTCCAATTGCATAATTGGATACGTCTGTTGTTAATTGAAATTCCTTATTGAAGTCTGGGTATTGTATAACTTCATTGGATATTAGAGCGTTTTTGATTTTATCAAAAGAATCAATGGCTTCTTGATTGAGATTAATTAGTTTTTTTGAAGACTGGCTTTTGGACACTCGTCCATCCTCTCCTCTTAAAAAAGAGCTAAGTGGTTTTGCCAACTTAGCGAAATCTCTTATGAACCTTCTATAGTAGCTAGAGAGTCCGAGGAAAGATCTCAAATCTTTAAGTGTTTTTGGATAGGGATACTTGGCTATGGTTGCTATTTTGTCTGGGTTAGTTTCGACGCCTTTATCTGAGATGACAAAGCCGAGAAATTCTACTTTGTCTTTAAAGAACTCGCATTTGTCTAACTGACATTTCATGTTAGCGTCTTGAAGAGTTCGAAAAATTGTGTCAAGATTTTCTGCATGTGTTTCATTATCTTTGCTAAATATGATAATGTCTTCTATGTATATGAAGCATATCTTGCCGATATGATCACGGAGAATGTCATCTAACGCCCTTTGAAAGATAGAAGGTGCGTTTTTCAGACCGAAAGGGAGTCGTGTAAACTCGTATTTTTTGTTGTTTACGGAGAAGGCGGTCTTTTCAATATCTGCTTCTTTTAATGGAATTTGATGGAATCCACATTTTAAGTCAAGCACTGAAAAAATTTTATTATTCCCAAGTTGTGCTAGTACTTCGTTTATTTTTGGAATAGGGTATTTGTCTGCTATTGTTTCTTTATTAAGCTTTCTGTAATCAATAACCATTCTATACTTTTTCTCTTGGGAAGCATCCATTTTTTTGGGAACAATCCACACGGGTGAATTGTAGGGTGATCGGGATGGGCGAATAATTCCATCCTCCAAAAGTTCTCGTATTTGTTTGTGGACTTCGTCTTTTAAAGACATTGGGAATTGGTAAAATTTGGAATATATGGGAGAATCTGTCTTGGTTCGAATTTCTGCTTTTACATTTGTTGTGTAGGTTAATTTTTCGTTTGGGGTGGCAAATAAATTAGGGTTTTTGCTGCTATGGATTACAGCGTCTAGTTCTTTAAGGCTGTCGTTGCCCAGAATTGCGTCAAATGCTTTTAACGTAGGTAATAGGAAAAATTTTACTTGGATATCTTGTCTGTCAAAGAGATTAGCGATTTTATGGTGAGTTATTTTTATATTTCCGCCGACTGTTACGGCTTCGAAAGGTTTTTAATTGGGAATCGGGTTAGAAACTAGTTTGGGCTGTATGTAATTTTTGTTTGAACCTGTGTCTATTAGTATTTTAAGTATCTCTCCGCTTTTTGTCTTACATTCTATGTAAGGAAGCGAAGAGCTAGTTACTCTAAAAAATTGATGTTATTATGTTCAATGGGGCTCTCTTGTTCGTTGTCATCTTGTTCTATTTGTTGTGCGTACTCTTGTAGTGATTGTTCGTGTTCGGTCTGTTGCTCGTAGCTTTCGATGGTCTGTCCGTATTCTTCCATAGTTATGTGGGCGTTGTGGTAGTCATTGTCGGGATATTCTTCTCCCGTTTGAATGTTAAAGTTTCTTTGTCTTTTATCTGTTGTATTTGTTATTGGTGGGGGTCTTTTTCCTGGTTCAAAATTTGGCTTGTTCATGTAATTTACCATCCGTGTTTGGATGCTTTTGTCAACGTCCATTGGTTCGGGTCGTGGCTGTGGTTTGGGTGCTAATGGTCGGTGATCCAACTTGGCTTGCATATATGGAGAGTATGCGATCTACACTCTTTTTCCATGAGCTAAATTCGATTTTATTGCCGGAAAATTCCCTAAGACTTTTGACAATGTCTGGTACTCTGTTAAGGTCGTTCAAATTTTGATTGTCATTTGATTGTCTGATCGCCCACGTCATTGAATTCCCTGGAAGGGCTAACTATTTGTCTCACTAGCGTCGGAAGTTGTTCTGTCAAAATTTGAGCGACAGTGGCTGCAATCAACTGTTCTGCGTTATTCACCATGCCTCTATTCTGTAAGTGTTCGTTCTGACGGTCTATATGTCGTTGTTGCTGTCTATTGATAATGTGTGCACCTACTTGGGGTTGTTCGACTAACACTGGGGGCCTAATCAAATTATTCTCGTTAGCCATACGTTATCAACTGCCTTTTATTGTGACTTTGATCTATTATTTTATGTTTACAGGTGGATTTCTGATTGAATTTAGCTAGTTAGTTAGTGTTAGTTTATGATTATCATTAGTACAACTTATTTTAATATAAAGAAATTTTTATTATAATACAACAATTTTTTATTTATTTATTTATTTTTTTTTTTTTTTAATTTAAATTTTATTTTTATTTTATATTAAGACCAGTGGCTGGTTTTCCCCTTCTACTTTGGGGGGTCCCTTGGGAATCGCAAAGTTGGGCTATTTTGTACTACTTTTGTAGTCACTTTAACTTTGATCGCTTTACGCTTTTTTTTATTTTTTGTGTTTTCTTAATATTTTATTTTTTCTCTTTATTTTTCTCAACATTTTTCTTAAATTTTCTTAAACTTGTTTAACTTTAATTTATATTTCTTATATTTTATTACACTTATTTAATTTTTACTTTTCTCAAAAATTTTTCTAATATTTTATTACACTTATTATACCCTGAACCCATTGAAAATGGGAAATCAGGGTATAATGGTTTTGTTAAAAGTATGTAACAGGGAGAAGGAGGCGTGGCAGACCCCACAAAGTATATATATTCTTGATCAGGGCGACGAACTGAGTCGATTTAACCCTGTCCGTCTGTCTGTCCGTCCGTCCGTCCGTCCGTCCGTATGTATGAACGCGTCGATTTCAGAAGATATAAGAGCTAGAGACTTGAACTTTTTTTTTAAATGACCGTATATACGGCGCGGATATCGAGTTTATCACTAAAAATCGATAACTCATCCCGTTATTTTTTTATCGATCAAAAACCTTATCGAAATGCAGTTATAAAATTATATCTCCTACATCTTTAGGGCTTTATGGAATTTCGATTTTTGTTCAATTTCACCCCCCACCCCTATATCCACCCCCTCACCCATAAGTTTGTAAAAGGCGTATTTCAAATACTAGAGACTTGAGCTTCGGCACATACACGCATATTAATGATATAAACACAATCTAAAAGTTTCATGAAGAACGTACGTCCACAAAAAAAGTTATTGAACAATTAAGTTCCCATAGTAAGCCCACACTGCAGCCCATGCGTCTTTATGCGTGCTCTCCTATGTGTGTCTATGTATGTGTGTTTGCGTGTGTATGTGTGTTTGCTGTTGCTCGAAAGGTTCAGGGGATCTCGTAGTCGAGCAGTCTCGACTAGAGCTTTCTTACTTGTTTGTTTTAGTTTTGTTAGTTTTTGTTTCGTGTTCTTATATCATTAACTTACAATAATGATGATGTGGCGGTCTTCACTGCTGATCCGGATTTCATCCTTTTTGGTTGTTCCTACTGGGGATCCTGCGACCAGACTCCGTTGAAGTATCCTGTGGGCGGGCCGTACAGGATTACCGTCCACCGAAGGGCAATCGAACGATCAAGTTCTAGACTACCTTTAACGAATTTCACCGAACGTCGAAGTTACGCGACGTGAGTTGCTTTGGTGATTTTCGGACGCGGTCGTACAGGCGTTTTGCTGTGTTGTAACGCGATCGAATTTTCGTTTTATTTAAACTGACTCTGCTTTTACTTTGCAGTATCACGCACGTACTAAACGTTTTGCTGTATTGCGCGCGAAGCCGGTCCCTGCTCGGGCGCCAGTTAATTTCTTTCTTTATTAAAACAGTTAAAAAACAAGTAAGAAAGCTCTAGTCGAGACTGCTCGACTGCGAGATCCCCTGAACCCTTCAAGCAACAGCAAACACACACACATACACACGCAACACACATACATAGACACCCATAGGCGCGCACGCATGGGCTGCAGTGTGGGCTCTCTATGGGAACTTAATTGTTTAATAACTTTTTCTGGACGTACGTTCTTCATGAAACTTTTAGATTGTGTTTATATCATTAATATGCGCGTATGTGCCAAAGCTCAAGTTTCTAGTATTTGAAATACGCCTTTTACAAACTTATAGGTGAGGGGGTGGATATAGGGGTGGGAGGTAAAATTGAACAAAAATCGAAATTCTATAACGTGCATATCAATCTACATTTAAAATTTGGATACTCTAGCTCTAAAGATGTAGGAGATATAATTTTATAACTGTCTTTCGATAAGGTTTTTTATCGATAAAAAAATAACTAGACGAGTTATCGATGTTTGGTGATAAACTCGATATGCGCGCTGTATTTACGGTCATTTTAAAAAAAAGTTCAAGTCTCTAGCTTCTATATCTTCTGAAATCGACGCGTTCATACATACGGACGGACGGACGGACGGACAGACAGACGGACAGGGCTAAATCGACTCAGTTCGTCGCCCTGATCAAGAATATATATACTTTGTGGGGTCTGCCACGCCTCCTTCTCCCTGTTACATACTTTTAACAAAACCATTATACCCTGATTTCCCATTTTCAATGGGTTCAGGGTATAACAAGTAAGAAAGCTCTAGTCGAGACTGCTCGACTACGATATCCCCTGAACCCTTCAAGCAACAGCCATTTCAATAATTTTTATGGTCTCTCTGCTTACACAAACACACACATACACACGCAAACACACATACATAGACACACATAGGCGCGCACGCTTAAACACGCATGGGCTGCAGTGTGGGCTTACTATGGGAACTTCATTGTTTAATAACTTTTTTTCTGGACGTACGTTCTTCATGAAACTTTTAGATTGTGTTTATATCATTAATATGCGTGTATGTACCGAAGCTCAAGTCTCTAGTATTTGAAATACGCCTTTTACCAACTTATGGGCGAGGGGGTGGATATAGAGGTGGGGGGTGAAATTGAACAAAAATCGAAATTCTATAACGTACATATCAATCTACATTTAAAATTATGATACTCTAGCCCTAAAGATGTAGGAGATATAATTTTATAACTGCATTTCGATAAAGTTTTTGATCGATAAAAAAATAATGGGACGAGTTATCGATTTTTGATGATAAACTCGATATGCGCGCTGTATATACGGTCATTTAAAAAAAAAGTTCAAGTCTCTAGCTTCTATATCTTCTGAAATCGACGCGTTCATACATACGGACGGACGGACGGACAGACGGACAGGGCTAAATTGACTCAGTTCGTCGCCCTGTTCAAGAATATATATACTTTGTGGGGTCTGCCGCGCCTCCTTCTCCCTGTTACATACTTTTAACAAAACCATTATACCCTGATTTCCCATTTTCAATGGGTTCAGGGTATAAAAAGATGTTTTGATGTTATATTATTGACACAAGGTCTGCTTTATTAAAGAAGAAATTTGCAACTGAAAAACTTATATCAATTCTATCCCTAGCTAAGCTGTGGTTCAGTCGACGACGTTGGCAGCGGCGTCGCTCGTGGTGTTATTGACCCGTTGTGCAATTCTTCTTAGAATTGCTGGAGCTTTGGTCGGCGTGTTCAGGAAGTCTGCTAGACATTGTGTCAGCAGTTTTGGCTTATTGGTCTGATCATGCAACAATTCCCATTGGGCTTTGTTGCAATGTAGAATATTTTTGTTTTAATATTTGAAGAATATTTTTGTTGTTAACTTATATTAAACACAAAACATATCATAAATTTAATTTATTTATTTATTACTAACGGTTACGACATCTAACGGACGCCTCTTGTTAAAAAGGGTCAATTTGGGCTGTATACGTATGTAATTTTTGTAAAAAGGGTAAATTTGACCTGTTAACGTATTGATGGTTTTAAAAAGCGGTCAAATTGATCTGCATAAATACACAAGTGCAATGGTTGAAAACAACACATCCCATTTTTATACCCTGAACCCATAGAAAATGGGAAATCAGGGTATAATGGTTTTGTTAAAAGTATGTAACAGGGTGAAGGAGGCGTGCCAGACCCCACAAAGTATATATATTCTTGATCAGGGCGACGAACTGAGTCGATTTAGCCCTGTCCGTCTGTCTGTCCGTCCGTCCGTCTGTCCGTATGTTTGAACGCGTCGATTTCAGAAGATATAAGAGCTAGAGACTTGAACTTTTTTTTAAAATGACCGTATATACAGCGCGGATATCGAGTTTATCACTAAAAATCGATAGCTCGTCCCGATATTTTTTTATCGGTAAAAAACCTTATCGAAAGTCAGTTATAAAATTATAACTCCTACATCTTTAGAGCTAGAGTCTCCAAATTTTAAATGTAGATTGATATGTACGTTATAGAATTTCGATTTTTGTTCAATTTCACCCCCCACCCCTATATCCACCCCCTCACCCATAAGTTTGTAAAAGGCGTATTTCAAATACTAGAGACTTGAGCTTCGGTACATACACGCATATTAATGATATAAACACAATCTAAAAGTTTCATGAAGAACGTACGTCCACAAAAGTTATTAAACAATTAAGTTCCCATAGTAAGCAGTGATGTCATTTTTTTCTGAGCAAAAAAAACTGGATCAAGGAAAAAAAAAGCTGAAAAAAGCTGGATTCAAGGGAAAAAGGTTGACAAAAAAACTGATTTTAATTACATATGTATATGAATACCAAACTATAGGTATTTTTATTAAACATAAAGCTTATCCTTGATTATATTACATCCAATAAATCATCAATGCATTCTTCCACATCGTTTGGATAGTAATCCTTATCTTTTATTGATTTTAGGCAGCTGCCTGGTAGTTCATAATTGAAGCAGCACTTATTGTGTCGATGCAGTCCATATCTGAAATATAAAAAAAATTAATTTCGAGCTTAAAAATATATATTTAAATATGGACCTTATGGTTAAAGTAGCGTTCAACGTATCAACGTGTAGTCTATTTCTAAACTTTGTTTTCACCAAATTTACTTGGCTGAATACCTGCTCTACCTCGGCACTCGACCAAGGCAAAGAAAGCATTTGCAGAGCAACTGAAGCCAAATCATAAAACTGGCAGTTTCCTCCAGAATCCCGGTATTTGAGAACTTCACTCCAGAATTTTACTGTTTCATCGACATTGTCCTATTGTACCAGGCAAATGCGATTGTAGTCTCGTTCAATCTTGTCGATGTTGGGAGTATTAAAGTACTCAAGGATTTGAATGATGCTCCTTTTTTATTTTTTAAAACATTCTCAACAGAAAAAGCATCAATCTGTTTCAAAATATTAAAATTGTCCGGTAACCTGAAATTAAAAAAAAATTTATTTATAACAAATATAGAAGAATTTAGAAAATATTTACCTTTGCTTCAACTGTTTGACCAGCTCTACTACAAAACTCGCACAGCATTCTCTAATTTCTTTTTCTTCAATGGCTTTAATTTTCACTGCTTTGAGTTCTTGCTCAAATTCATAGCCGAGATATAAATCGGTTTTGACATGTTCTTCAAAATCGTCATTAATAATGTCAACTTCATTATTAGGAGGAATTATTTTATCTCTTAATGACCTGATAGCGAATACAAGATCATTTAAAAGCTTTGTCGCATTAACCGAATTGCTTTGAAAGCATTTGTTGACATTTTGCAATATTGGTTTCAAAAAAAGCAAGTATAAATGTATTTTAGTGTCACAAAACGATTCATACAGAATTTTAGCTGTTTTGCATTTCTCTTGCATAGCAGCAATTCCAAAGTGAGTTTTGAGCTCATGCCACTGGTTTTAGAATTCGTGTAACTGCCATTTCAATGGACAACCATCTAGTATCACAAACCCTTAGAATTTTAAGCGTAGCCTTTTGGTAAAAAAATATGCAAATTAATTTTCTGTAATATTTTTCAATGTTTGGGACAATCACTTACATTACACACTTGATATAGGTAAACAATCACTTCGCATTAGTAAAAACTATATTCTTGGAACGATTTAGAAATATTAATACATAACAAGTAAGAAAGCTCTAGTCGAGACTGCTCGACTACGAGATCCCCTGAACCCTCCAAGCAACAGCAAACACACACACATACACACGCAACACACATACATAGACACCCATAGGCGCGCACGCATGGGCTGCAGTGTGGGCTCACTATGGGAACTTAATTGTTTAATAACTTTTTTTCTGGACGTACGTTCTTCATGAAACTTTTAGATTGTGTTTATATCTTTAATATACGCGTATGTGCCAAAGCTCAAGTTTCTAGTATTTGAAATACGCCTTTTACAAACTTATGGGTGAGGGGGTGGATATAGGGGTGGGAGGTAAAATTGAACAAAAATCGAAATTCTATAACGTGCATATCAATCTACATTTAAAATTTGGATACTCTAGCTCTAAAGATGTAGGAGATATAATTTTATAACTGTCTTTCGATAAGGTTTTTTATCGATAAAAAAATAACTAGACGAGTTATCGATGTTTGGTGATAAATTCGATATGCGCGCTGTATTTACGGTCATTTTAAAAAAAAGTTCAAGTCTCTAGCTTCTATATCTTCTGAAATCGACGCGTTCATACATACGGACGGATGGACGGACAGACGGACAGGGCTAAATCGACTCAGTTCGTCGCCCTGATCAAGAATATATATACTTTGTGGGGTCTGCCACGCCTCCTTCTCCCTGTTACATACTTTTAACAAAACCATTATACCCTGATTTCCCATTTTCAATGGGTTCAGGGTATAACAAGTAAGAAAGCTCTAGTCGAGACTGCTCGACTACGAGATCCCCTGAACCCTTCAAGCAACAGCAAACACACACACATACACACGCAACACACATACATAGACACCCATACGCGCGCACGCATGGGCTGCAGTGTGGGCTCACTATGGGAACTTAATTGTTTAATCACTTTTTTTCTGGACGTACGTTCTTCATGAAACTTTTAGATTGTGTTTATACCATTAATATGCGCGTATGTGCCAAAGCTCAAGTTTCTAGTATTTGAAATACGCCTTTTACAAACTTATGGGTGAGGGGGTGGATATAGGGGTGGGAGGTGAAATTGAACAAAAATCGAAATTCTATAACGTGCATATCAATCTACATTTAAAATTTGGATACTCTAGCTCTAAAGATGTAGGAGATATAATTTTATAACTGGTTTTCGATAAGGTTTTTGATCGATAAAAAAATAACGGGATGAGTTATCGATTTTTAGTGATAAACTCGATATCTGCGTGCTATATACGAGCATTTTAAAAAAAAGTTGAAGTCTCTAGCTTCTATATCTTCAGAAATCGACGCGTTCATACATACGGACAGACGGACGGACGGACAGACGGACAGACGGACAGACGGACATGGCTAAATCGATTCAGTTTGTCGCCCTGATCAAGAATATATATACTTTGTGGGGTCTGCCACGCCTCCTTCTCCCTGTTACATACTTTTAACAAAACCATTATACCCTGATTTCCCATTTTCAATGGGTTCAGGATATAACAAGTAAGAAAGCTCTAGTCGAGACTGCTCGACTACGATATCCCCTGAACCCTTCAAGCAACAGCCATTTCAATAATTTTTATGGTCTCTCTGCTTACACAAACACACACATACACACGCAAACACACATACATAGACACACATAGGCGCGCACGCTTAAACACGCATGGGCTGCAGTGTGGGCTTACTATGGGAACTTAATTGTTTAATAACTTTTTTTCTGGACGTACGTTCTTCATGAAACTTTTAGATTGTGTTTATATCATTAATATGCGTGTATGTACCGAAGCTCAAGTCTCTAGTATTTGAAATACGCCTTTTACCAACTTATGGGTGAGGGGGTGGATATAGGGGTGGGGGGTGAAATTGAACAAAAATCGAAATTCTATAACGTGCATATCAATCTACATTTAAAATTTGGATACTCTAGCTCTAAAGATGTAGGAGATATAATTTTATAACTGTCTTTCGATAAGGTTTTTTATCGATAAAAAAATAACTAGACGAGTTATCGATGTTTGGTGATAAACTCGATATGCGCGCTGTATTTACGGTCATTTTAAAAAAAGTTCAAGTCTCTAGCTTCTATATCTTCTGAAATCGACGCGTTCATACATACGGACGGACGGACGGACGGACAGACAGACGGACAGGGCTAAATCGACTCAGTTCGTCGCCCTGATCAAGAATATATATACTCTGTGGGGTCTGCCACGCCTCCTTCTCCCTGTTACATACTTTTAACAAAACCATTATACCCTGATTTCCCATTTTCAATGGGTTCAGGGTATAAAAACAGACATATTCATTTGTACTAAATATACCTTTTCGTTATTAATACATTCGTATATTTTTATACCCTGAACCCATTGAAAATGGGAAATCAGGGTATAATGGTTTTGTTAAAAGTATGTAACAGGGAGAAGGAGGCGTGGCAGACCCCACAAAGTATATATATTCTTGATCAGGGCGACAAACTGAATCGATTTAGCCATGTCCGTCTGTCCGTCTGTCCGTATGTATGAACGCGTCGATTTCTGAAGATATAGAAGCTAGAGACTTCAACTTTTTTTTTAAATGCTCGTATATAGCGCGCGCATATCGAGTTTATCACTAAAAATCGATAACTCATCCCGTTATTTTTTTATCGATCAAAAACCTTATCAAAAACCAGTTATAAAATTATATCTCCTACACCTTTAGAGCTAAAGTCTCCAAATTTTAAATGTAGACTCGACTGCACGTGATAGAATTTCGATTTTTGTTATAATTCACCCCCCACCCCTATATCCACCCCCTTACCCTCATCTCTGTAAAAGGCGTATTTCAAATACTAGAGACTTGAGCTTTGGCAAATATACGCATAGTAATGATAAAACCACATTCTGAAAGTTTCATGAAGAACGTACGTCCACAAAAAAAGTTATTGAACAATTAAGTTCCCATAGTAAGCCCACACTGCAGCCCATGCCTGTTAATGCGTGCGTGCCTATGGGTGTCTATGTATATGTTTGCGTGTGTGTGTGTGTTTGTTTAAGCTGAATGACACTAAAAATTATTGAAATGGCTGTTGCTCGGAGGGTTCAGGGTATCTCGTAGTCGAGCAGTCTCGACTAGAGCTTTCTTACTTGTTTTATATATCGACTGCCGAATCGAGCTTTTTGAAAACCAATTGTAGGTTTCATAAATTAAAAATTCCAAATCGTCTGGAAAGAAATGCTTACACAGCCAATTGTACGGAATGACAAACGCATTTAATTAATATAAGAGATGGTACATCTTTCTTTAATTGTGTGTAAACGATGTTCTTCTTGCCAATCATCACACTTGCGTTATCTGTTCCAATGCCGATTAATTTATTTACATATGTCGAGTTTCAAACGTTTTAATTCTTGTCTGAGACCGTTTGCAATGGACAATGCGTCTCCACCTTCTAGTTGAACCAAGCTTAAAAATGTAGAAACTACTACTCCACGTTCTACAGAAAAGTAATTATTACCACACCTAAACATTAATTTGGAATAATATAAACATGTATAGACATAAACGAAGTGACATTTTAAACAATTAAAAATACATATATGTACATATGTTTTTATATAAATTTCTTACCAAGTAATTTTGTTACACTAACATCTGTGGATTCATCCAAAAGTAAACTAAATTTGGAATCGCCAATGTCATTATGTAAGTCTTGATTAAAATGGGGAGCCAATGAGTTTTTAATTATGTATGTATGTACATTTTGTGCGGTGCAGTTTAATTTTCGACGCGGTACTGCTGTCATCGAACTTTTTTTGGCAAAGGTCACTTAAATGGTTCACAGGGGCGATTGCGCTATGCTGGGCAACAAATAGACAAAGCGCTGCCTCCTGCTCAATTGTCTTTGTGGGCAATTGAACAAAAGATAATTTGTTTTTTTGCACATAGCCCTCCATTGAGCCTGCGTAGCCGCATGCGCTTGCAAGTCACTTAATTTGGCAGTTATTGTGCATTTGCAATAACTGCAATACGCCCGTGTTGCGTCTGTGGGGTCCTTCCTTAGCCAATCCTTGAATTCTGTGGCCCGCAGCCACACATCTCGCACTTTTTGCTTGTAAGTTTCCTTCGGCATGATTTACTACGCAAACGAATTTCACAACGTTAGAGAAGATAACGCGCCAATATCGGTATGTATTTTTAAGAGGAGGTTATTCGATTAAAGTAAATATCGATACTTTACGTAAAATATATTATTAACATATAAATCGTTAAAACAGCTGTAAAAATTTCGAAAAAATTTACTTTGAAAAAAAGCGGTTTGAATTTGCTAAAAAAGCTGGAATTCCCGCTGTCCGCTGTTTTCAAATTTTTCCCGCAATCGCACTTTTAAACAAGTAAGAAAGCTCTAGTCGAGACTGCTCGACTACGAGATACCCTGAACCCTCCGAGCAACAGCCATTTCAATCATTTTTAGTGTCTTTCAGCTTATACAAACACACACACACACGCAAACACATACATAGACACCCATAGGCACGCACGCATTAACAGGCATGGGCTGCAGTGTGAGCTTACTATGGGAACTAAATTGTTCAATAACTTTTTTTGCGGACGTACGTTCTTCATGAAACTTTCAGAATGTGGTTTTATCATTACTATGCGTATATTTGCCAAAGCTCAAGTCTCTAGTATTTGAAATACGCCTTTTACAGAGATGAGGGTAAGGGGGTGGATATAGGGGTGGGCGGTGAATTATAACAAAAATCGAAATTCTATCACGTGCAGTCGAGTCTACATTTAAAATTTGGAGACTTTAGCTCTAAAGGTGTAGGAGATATAATTTTATAACTGGTTTTCGATAAGGTTTTTGATCGATAAAAAAATAACGGGATGAGTTATCGATTTTTAGTGATAAACTCGATATCCGCGTGCTATATACGAGCATTTTAAAAAAAAGTTGAAGTCTCTAGCTTCTATATCTTCAGAAATCGACGCGTTCATACATACGGACAGACGGACAGACGGACGGACGGACAGACGGACAGACGGACAGACGGACATGGCTAAATCGATTCAGTTTGTCGCCCTGATCAAGAATATATATACTTTGTGGGGTCTGCCACGCCTCCTTCTCCCTGTTACATACTTTTAACAAAACCATTATACCCTGATTTCCCATTTTCAATGGGTTCAGGGTATAAAAAGCCAAATCTGACGGCAAAAAAGCGGAAATGACATCACTGATAGTAAGCCCACACTGCAGCCCATGCGTGTTTATGCGTGCGCGCCTATGTGTGACTATGTATGTGTGTTTGCGTGTGTATGTGTGTGTGTGTTTGCTGTTGCTCGATGGGTTCAGGGGATCTCGTAGTCAAACAGTCTCGACTAGAGCTTTCTTACTTGTTAAATATTGTAATGTAGAAATTCCGCAACCTGAAGAAAACGCCTTATACATTTTCAAAATCGCTTATGGGTTAGTAATGTGCGCACATTACAACACAATATACCTGCAACCCATTTTCCCACTATACATATAAAATGACTTACTTCTTAATGCAATGTAATTGGAGAAATAATTGATTACTAATTGAAGGATAGAAACGCTTGACTAATGTAGTATTTTTATACCCTGAACCCATTGAAAATGGTAAATCAGGGTATAATGGTTTTGTTAAAATGTATGTAACAGGCAGAAGGAGGCGTGGCAGACCCCATAAAGTATATATATTCTTGATCAGGGCGACGAACTGAGTCGATTTAGCCCTGTCCGTCTGTCTGTCCGTCTGTCCGTCTGTCCGTCCGTCCGTCTGTCCGTCTGTCCGTATGTTTGAACGCGTCGATTTCAGAAGATATAGAAGCTAGAGACTTCAACTTTTTTTAAAATGCTCGTATATAGCACGCGGATATCGAGTTTATCACTAAAAATCGATAACTCATCCCGTTATTTTTTTATCGATCAAAAGCCTTATCGAAATGCAGTTATAAAATTATATCTCCTACATCTTTAGAGCTAGAATATCCAAATTTTAAATGTAGATTGATATGTACGTTATAGAATTTCGATTTTTGTTCAATTTCACCCCCCACCCTTATATCCAACCCCTCACCCATAAATTTGTAAAAGGCGTATTTCAAATACTAGAGACTTGAGCTTTGGCAATTATACGCATAGTAATGATAAAACCACAATCTGAAAGTTTCATGGAGAACGTACGTCCAGAAAAAAAGTTATTAAACAATTAAGTTCCCATAGTAAGCCCACACTGCAGCCCATGCGTGCGCGCCTATGGGTGTCTATGTATGTGTGTTTGCGTGTGTATGTGTGTGTTTGTGTAAGCAGAGAGACGCTAAAAATGATTGAAATGGCTGTTGCTTGAAGGGTTCAGGGGATCTCGTAGTCGAGCACTCTCGACTAGAGTTTTCTTACTTGTTTAATGTATGTTTTGTTGAAATGTATGTAACAGGCAGAAGGAGGCGTGGCAGACCCCACAAAGTATATATATTCTTGATCAGGACGACGAGCTGAGTCGATTTAGCCCTGCCGTCTGTCTGTCTGTTCGGCCGTCTGTCCGTATGTATGAACGCGTCGATTTCAGAAGATATAGAAGCTAAAGACTTTAACATTTTTTTTTAAATGACCGTATATACAGCGCGGATATCGAGTTTATCACCAAAAATCGATAACTCATCCCGTTATTTTTTATCGATAAAAAACCTTATCGAAAGACAGTTATAAAATTATATCTCCTACACATTTAGAGCTAAAGTCTCCAAATTTTAAATGTAGACTCAAATGTACGTTATAGAATTTCGATTTTTGTTCAATTTCACCCCCCACCCCTATATCCACCCCCTCACCCATAAGTTTGTAAGCTGAGCTTCGGCACATACACGCATATTAATGATATAAACACAATTAAAGTTTCATGAAGAACGTACGTCTACAAAAAAAGTTATTAAACAATTAAGTTCCCATAGTAAGCCCACACTGCAGCACATGCGTGTTTATGCGTGCGCGCCTATGTGCGTCTATGTATGTGTGTGTTTGTATAAGCAGAAAGACCCTAAAAATTATTGAAACGGCTGTTGCTCGAAGGGTTCAGGGGATATCGTAGTCGAGCAGTCTCGACTAGAGCTTTCTTACTTGTTATACCCTGAACCCATTGAAAATAGGAAATCAGGGTATAATGGTTTTGTTAAAAGTATGTAACAGGGAGAAGGAGGCGTGGCAGACCCCACAAAGTATATATATTCTTGATCAGGGCGACAAACTGAATCGATTTAGCCATGTCCGTCTGTCCGTCTGTCCGTCCGTCCATCTGTCCGTCTGTCCGTATGTATGAACGCGTCGATTTCAGAAGATATAGAAGCTAGAGACTTCAACTTTTTTTTAAAATGCTCGTATATAGCGCGCGCATATCGAGTTTATCACAAAAGATCGATAACTCATCCCGTTATTTTTTTATCGATCAAAAACCTTATCGAAAACCAGTTATAAAATTATATCTCCTACACCTTTAGAGCTAAAGTCTCCAAATTTTAAATGTAGACTCGACTGCACGTGATAGAATTTCGATTTTTGTTATAATTCACCCCCCACCCCTATATCCACCCCCTTACCCTCATCTCTGTAAAAGGCGTATTTCAAATACTAGAGACTTGAGCTTTGGCAAATATACGCATAGTAATGATAAAACCACATTCTGAAAGTTTCATGAAGAACGTACGTCCACAAAAAAAGTTATTGAACAATTTAGTTCTCATAGTAAGCCCACACTGCAGCCCATGCCTGTTAATGCGTGCGTGCCTATGGGTGTCTATGTATGTGTTTGCGTGTGTGTGTGTGTTTGTATAAGCTGAAAGACACTAAAAATGATTGAAATGGCTGTTGCTCGGAGGGTTCAGGGTATCTCGTAGTCGAGCAGTCTCGACTAGAGCTTTCTTACTTGTTATACCCTGAACCCATTGAAAATGGGAAATCAGGGTATAATGGTTTTGTTAAAAGTATGTAACAGGGAGAAGGAGGCGTGGCAGACCCCACAAAGTATATATATTCTTGATCAGGGCGACAAACTGAATCGATTTAGTCATGTCCGTCTGTCCGTCTGTCCGTCCGTCCGTCTGTCCGTCTGTCCGTCTGTCCGTATGTATGAACGCGTCGATTTCTGAAGATATAGAAGCTAGAGACTTGAACTTTTTTTTAAAATGACCGTAAATACAGCGCGCATATCGAGTTTATCACAAAAGATCGATAACTCATCCCGTTATTTTTTTATCGATCAAAAACCTTATCGAAAACCAGTTATAAAATTATATCTCCTACACCTTTAGAGCTAAAGTCTCCAAATTTTAAATGTAGACTCGACTGCACGTGATAGAATTTCGATTTTTGTTATAATTCACCCCCCACCCCTATATCCACCCCCTTGCCCTCATCTCTGTAAAAGGCGTATTTCAAATACTAGAGACTTGAGCTTTGGCAAATATACGCATAGTAATGATAAAACCACATTCTGAAAGTTTCATGAAGAACGTACGTCCACAAAAAAAGTTATTGAACAATTTAGTTCCCATAGTAAGCCCACACTGCAGCCCATGCCTGTTAATGCGTGCGTGCCTATGGGTGTCTATGTATATGTTTGCGTGTGTGTGTGTGTTTGTTTAAGCTGAATGACACTAAAAATTATTGAAATGGCTGTTGCTCGGAGGGTTCAGGGTATCTCGTAGTCGAGCAGTCTCGACTAGAGCTTTCTTACTTGTTAATACAAAATACCCTGAACCCATTATATGAAAATGGGAAATCAGGGTATAATGGTTTTGTTAAAAGTATGTAACAGGGAGAAGGAGGCGTGGCAGACCCCACAAAGTATATATATTCTTGATCAGGGCGACCAACTGAGTCGATTTAGCCCTGTCCGTCTGTCTGTCCGTCCGTCCGTCCGTCCGTCCGTCCGTCCGTATGTATGAACGCGTCGATTTCAGAAGATATAGAAGCTAGAGACTTGAACTTTTTTTTAAAATGACCGTAAATACAGCGCGCATATCGAGTTTATCACCAAACATCGATAACTCGTCTAGTTATTTTTTTATCGATAAAAAACCTTATCGAAAGACAGTTATAAAATTATATCTCCTACATCTTTAGAGCTGGAGTATCCAAATTTTAAATGTAGATTGATATGCACGTTATAGAGTTTCGATTTTTGTTCAATTTTACCTCCCACCCCTATATCCACCCCCTCACCTATAAGTTTGTAAAAGGCGTATTTCAAATACTAGAAACTTGAGCTTTGGCACATACGCGCATATTAATGATATAAACACAATCTAAAAGTTTCATGAAGAACGTACGTCCAGATAAAAAGTTATTAAACAAATTAGTTCCCATAGTGAGCCCACACTGCAGCCCATGCGTGCGCGCCTATGGGTGTCTATGTATGTGTGTTGCGTGTGTATGTGTGTGTGTTTTACAAAATTATTGAAATGCTGTTGCTTGAAGGGTTCAGGGGATCTCGTAGTCGAGCAGTCTCGACTAGAGCTTTCTTACTTGTTTGTTTTAATTTTTAAATATTATTATTTATTACTTCTTAATTTCTAGAAACAAATGTATAGTCTATGTCTTATTACTATTTTATAATATCTATCTACATCTAAATCTTAAGCTATGTCTTATTATCTAGTTTGTCCCTATTATCGAATTTCTGCTTTGCCAGTCGACCTTTCTGGATTCGAAAGCAGTTTCTTATTGTACTTATGTATATGTATGTATATATGTATCTTGTTCGTGTACCCTTCGCTTTTTATAGCATCTGTAAATTAAACATTATTTATGATATATATTATATGTATGTATGTACATATATTTATAACTTACTGTAGAATAATACTTTCCTTTTAAATTTATGTACATACATATGTACGTCCGCACGGCTCAACAATATCAGAAAAGTGACACGCCGCGGCGAGTAAAACGAAAACAGAAATAATCACACATATGCATTTTTGCACTTGTATTTACAGTCATTAACACTGTACACACAAAAGGAATAGGCATAGACAAAGGAACCAAACGAAAGAAGGCACGCATTCCATGCAAAAAACGGTAAAGTCCAAAACGAAATTCGGCGATTTCGTCGCGACGCAACGAAAGACGAAAATCGTTCTTTTCGTGGTTTAAGTAACAGCTGGTTGTGTTTTAATTTTACTGCGTTGAAAAATGTCGAAGGTATATAAGCAAAGTGTTCGCGATGTGTGGCTACAGGCTGACGACTTTAAAGATTGGCTGCGGAAAGACCTAACAGATTCCACCAGGGTGTACTGCAGCTACTGCAAGTGCGGTCTGACTGCAAAGCTGTGTGACTTGCGTGCCCTCGCCTCAGCAAAAAAACACAAAGGTGCACTAAGTGGATTTACACAAGAAGAATAAATTGATTTTGGGCAAAATCCATCGAAAGCCACGGAGCAAGAGGTAGCACTTTGCCTCTTTATGGCAAAACTTTTCAGTTGCTCCAATAAACCACCTGGGCAGTCTCTGCCAACAAAAATTTTGCGACAGGATTACTGCGTCTCGCATTAAGCGGCACCGTACTAAATGTACATATATAATACAAAATATGCGTTTGCTCCTCATTTTCGAGAGGATCTTAGAGATCACATTGGAAGCGCTAAATTTAGTTTAATTCTATGTTATTTCGGCTGGAGCTTGGTGGAGGCTTCAGCAGAGATCGGCCAAGTGGTCCAAAACAAGTAAAAACAAGTAAAGTATATATAAGCAATTTTCAATGGTAAATACCTTAAAAATGTTCAATCATTAATTTTATTACCATACCTCTCGAAATCAGCAATGATATGGCTACAATGGTCAGCAGGAATGGTTGATGGACATAGTTAATAGAGTTTTCGCCATCAATAAGGTTTATTTATGCCAAACTATCTACATATTCAAATATACTACACGTTGAAGATGCACCAAAAAAGGTGCTGCTCACACCTGCTGTCATGTCAGAAACATCCGGTGGAATGAAATAAAATTGGTGTATTAATTACAAAATCGAAAACTGACCAAAATTATGAGTATTAAAACCCAAGGAAACATATAATCTGTCTAAATCAGCTCTAAAAAGCAAGGCATCACCTAACACTGCTGCGTATCATCTATGGCCATTAGATTCGTAATACGAGCCCAAACCACTATTAATTCGAACAGCATATTTTTTTGCAGTGTCCAATGTTTAACACACTATAATATCAATACTTCTAAAGATAACTCATACCAATGCATTTCGTCTTAAAGAGAATTTTATTCTCTTCACGATGAAAAAAAAGTTGTGCTCTATTTCCAACAACAATAAAAATATGAGTAATTTATTCAAATGATTGACAAAAGAGATAAGAAAAAATTGACCACTATTAATTCGAACGCTGCGTAATGTGATTTACTAACATACTTAAAACAATAATTAAATTAATATTAGAATTGAGTAACGTCACCCTTGGCCTGTATTACGCATTTAACTCGTTTTGGCATTGATTTCAACAAATTTTGGCAATGCTCTTGAGAAATTGAGTCCCACATCTCTTGCAACTTGATTTTCAAGTCAGAAATATTCCTTTGTGGCTCATTTCGAAGCTGGTTTTTCATTAGTCACCAAATATTTTCAATTGGGCTTAGATCTGGGCTATTTGATGGCCAATCTAAAACCTCCATTTAATTATATTGCAGCCAATTTTTGGTTCGCTTGGCTGTGTGCGATGATGCTCCGTCCTGCTGAAAAGTGAATTCCCCGCAATCTGATAGTTTTTGTATTGATGGCAGCAAACTATCTTGTAAAATATTAATATATTTTTCTGCATTAACTGTCCCTTCAATGAAATGGAGTTTTCCAAGTCCTTTGGCAGACATACATCCCCATACAACAGTGCTCGCAGGAAACTTTGTTGTTCTTTTAAGGCAGTCTTTATGATATGTCTCTGACCTCTTACGGATGACGCGTTTTCTCGTATTGCCGACACTAACATCAAATTTAGCTTCATCGCTGAATATGATGGTATCCCATTGTCTTCGAGTCCAAGACATCCTTTCCCGAGCCCATTGCAAACGCTTCTTTTTTTGACGAAGCGTAAGCAAGGGGTTTTCCTTGGTCTACGAATAAGATTACGAGTAAGTTATTGGGTACGATGCAAAGGTAATAACAAAACATACTTTATAAAAACCAAATCCAATACTTTTTAATTGCAGTCGCGTCCACTCTCGCTTGACAGTTTTGCCAATTGTCTGCGACCACTCAGAAGCCAAATTCCTTAAAGATTGGCGACGATCAGCCTTAACAATTTTGGCCAGTTGTCTTTTGTCGCGGGGTGTTATTGCTGATGTTCGGCCCCTGTTCGAAATGTTATTTTCAATATTCCCATTTTTTTTGAAAATTTGTATCACCCCATGCACAGACGACTTGGGCAAATTTAATTGCTTGCTTATCTCCGTAAGTGTCTTTCCAGATTTAAAATAATCCCTAATCAACCCTCTGATTTCTTTGCAAATAGGTTTACCACGCACCATCGTTGCTAAACTTTCACTGACCTGCAGCAATTCTAAAATTTTTTTGCATGCTGTATTGTAACATAATTTGCAGATCATAACTAGATAGTGATTCCGTTACATTAGTTGGTTTTGTTTTGCTCTTCTTGAGATTAAGGTAAGCTTACGCAGCGTTCGAATTAATAGTGGTCAATTTTTATACCCTGAACCCATTGAAAATGGGAAATCAGGGTATAATGGTTTTGTTAAAAGTATGTAACAGGGAGAAGGAGGCGTGGCAGACCCCACAAAGTATATATATTCTTGATCAGGGCGACGAACTGAGTCGATTTAACCCTGTCCGTCTGTCTGTCCGTCCGTCCGTCCGTCCGTGCGTCCGTCCGTATGTATGAACGCGTCGATTTCAGAAGATATAAGAGCTAGAGACTTGAACTTTTTTTTAAAATGACCGTATATACGGCGCGGATATCGAATTTATCACCAAAAATCGATAACTCGTCCCGTTGTTTTTTTATCGATAAAAAACCTTATCGAAAGACAGTTATAAAATTATATCTCCTACATCTTTTGAGCTAGTCTTCAAATTTAAAATGTAGATTGATATGTACGTTATAGAATTTCGATTTTTGTTATAATTCACCCCCCACCCCTATATCCACCCCCTTACCCTCATCTCTGTAAAAGGCGTATTTCAAATACTAGAGACTTGAGCTTTGGCAAATATACGCATAGTAATGATAAAACCACATTCTGAAAGTTTCATGAAGAACGTACGTCCACAAAAAAAGTTATTGAACAATTAAGTTCCCATAGTAAGCCCACACTGCAGCCCATGCCTGTTAATGCGTGCGTGCCTATGGGTGTCTATGTATATGTTTGCGTGTGTGTGTGTGTTTGTTTAAGCTGAATGACACTAAAAATTATTGAAATGGCTGTTGCTCGGAGGGTACAGGGTATCTCGTAGTCGAGCAGTCTCGACTAGAGCTTTCTTACTTGTTTCTTATCTCTTTTGTCAATCATTTGAATAAATTACTCATGTTTGTTGTTGTTGGAAATAGAGCACAACCTTTTTTTTCATCGTGAAGAGAATAAAATTCTCTTTAAGACGAAATGCATTGGTATGAGTTATCTTTAGTAGTATTGATATTATAGTGTGTTAAACATTGGACACTGCAAAAAAACATGCTGTTCGAATTAATAGTGGTTGGGGCTCGTATAATAAATGAAATTAGTGAATATTATGATGCGGATTGATGAGTAATGCATAATACTTAGTCGTAACTATTTAGTTTTCAAAATTAAAGCCTTAAATAATATAATTAAAGCCATTCTACGCGAAAGTAAAAGTGGTCAAGGGATTGGGTGTCCAATAACTGCCTGGAAAACGACTTAGAATATAAAAATTGGAAAAACCCTTTATATTGTCAGATTCGTGAATCTATATAGAACCTATGATTAGCCTCCCAGCTCGTTTTATTTAGTCTACTAGTTTTAAAACAAATAACAGTGTCAAAATTGCTTGATTTTCATACAAATTTAAACGCGCGCGCACCATTCTCTGAAATAATGACGTCACGCTATGAAAACAGCTGACCGCTTTGCATAACCACTAACCAGAAAATACATAGATGAGACAACTAGTGTAAAGCGTTTTGCCACTAACCAGACAACACATAGACTAGACACGTAGAGCAATTTTTTTCAACGACGGAATTGTTCTCTGAAGCGACCGGAGAACTTCGTATTTGCTCGGCTCGGTCTTTTGAGGCTCAAGCAGTGAAAATGCTGCACGGCAAAGTCAGTGCGCTGCCAGCGCTCAATCGAAATGGTCCCGTTCTCATATGAAGCACAACTGTGTGTTATTTGTCCTACTCTCTCTCTCTCTCAGTCCCTCTCTCTCGCTCTCTATAGTTTCTGAAATCATCACCCTCAGCAGCGCACAAAAATTGAAATTTCTGTTCGCGACGATCCCAGCTCTTTTCTTTTGAATGAAGGGTATACAGAAATATTAAAAGCGTTGGCCACGCGCATACTAAATATGTATGTACATTTATTAGCGTTTTCATGATTATTTCTATGAAGGGTATGGAAGCGTTGAGGCGCATAAAGAATATGATTTGGCGACAAGAATGCACACACACATTTACAGTCCCTTACTACGTGTGTGAGCATTTGTATGCCAGTGTGCGAAGCTCTTGCTGCCTGTAGCAATTTGAACGTCCAGCATTTGCATTTGGTTGATCTTACGGACTGTCATAACCACTTCACACAGATGTACTATGTATGAACATACATATGTATGTATGTACATTAGTAGATTTATATATTATTATTGCTAATCATGTTTATAAATGTGTGTATATCCATAAAATACTATAATTATATATAATCTTATTTTTTACACATTTTCAACCGAACAAATTATCGTAAAACACTAATAAGTGTATTAAATGCTTTGCAATATACATACATATGTATGAAATACGCATCATATTATACTCAAGCTCTACTCATTATTGACAAAAATTCTGATTAAGTCATAAAGGCGTATTTTACAGTCACCCTACGATTCAAACCACACAAAATTTACAAACTACTAAATCCAGAGACAATTATCTTCCCTCTCAACAACCCGAAAGACGCAATAAGAGTCGGAGGGAGGGTTAAGGTAACAACAAGTAAGAAAGCTCTAGTCGAGATTGCTCGACTACGAGATCCCCTGAACCCGTCGAGAAATTGATAATTCAATAATTATTCGCGCTAATCTGCTTACACAAGAAACACACAATGTTTACACTCAAAAAATATTAAAATTACAGGGTATTTTTTCGATTTGTCACGCTCCTAAAAAGGCGTAACAATTATTTTTGGGGCATCGATTGAGGAGGTTGCCAGTATCTCAACTATCCAAATTTGACGTTTATATCTCTTATACTTTAGGAGAATTTATATGAGCTATACCATACGCAGTACATGTTTATCATATTTGTTCGTTAACTCATTCATTATATTTTTAAAAGTATAATCAATAAATTCATATTGTAATTTGAACATTACTAAACCTAGAGATTTTATTTATGCATGTACATAAATTTACACATTATGATTACGCTCTGAAAGTTTCAATTTTAAGTCTACAAAAGAAATTTTTCAACAAATAAGTTCTCATAATATTGCCCGGCTTCAAATTCGACCAAACCTCCCTTTGAGTGTTAGTCATAATTGTTGCTGTTTGTATTTTTATAAAATGTCAAATATTGTATTTGTATATTTAGCCACTGTTTTAGTGTTTTACTTGGTGTCTTTTTCGCTACTATTTACAAACTGATGCAATCAATTTATATATATATATTTTTTTTTTTGTTTTTTTTTTTTTAGTATATAAGACAAACCATTATGGTTTTAAGGGATCTCCAAATCGGGCAGCCCGACTTGAGCTTGCCTGATTGTTTATATATTGTTTTCCAAACATATGATGAAATATATTTAGGTTGACTTTTGTTTGTTTTACAGATGCCGATACGCAAACTGATAAAAATACAGTCAAAGATACAGATACAGCGACTATAACCAACAGCTAAAGATACAGCTGATTGAATCCAAACACTTTGCACAATTTTCACAGGTAATGATCTCATGATGCGCTCTATTGATAGATACATACAAATCTGTATGTATGTATATGCATATACCTAAAGATACTTGCCAAAAAGATTTTTCGCCGCGCAACGAATACCTAACATATAGAAACGCAGATAAATACATAGATACAATGTACACATACACACACAAACATGCATTTAGCAGAGTTTTTAAAGGAAAGAGCCTAAAATACAGCTTTCATGGTCTGCTTAGGATTTGGGGTTGAGATTGAATCACTCACAGATGCTGTTGTTCAGTGACTTTCATTACTTTCAAGCACTAAAAACTACAGGCGCTAAGCCAAGTTAAAGAGCAACTGCTCACACGGCCAACTCTGGGTCTTAAGACAACAGTAATCAAAAGTCACCACCATGCGAAAAGAAAATCCCTCGAAAAGGGTTGCAGAGAAAATCGATGAGCGGGTAACTAAACGTTTCTTCTTCTACATCCTGTTATTGCTGTTAAGGTTAAAAATAACTGAAACAAGTAAGAAAACTCTAGTGGAGACTGCTCGACTAGGAAATCCCCTGAACCCTTCGGGGAACTGATATCTCAATAATTCATACATTCACACACATAGGACCGCACGCTTAAACACGCATGTGCTGCAGTGTGGGCTTACCATGGGAACTTAATTGTTTAATAACTTTCCTTGTGGGTATTCATTCTTCATGAAACTTTCAAATTGTGATTATATCATTACTATGCGTGTATTCGCCAATGCTCAAGTCTTTAGTATTTGAAATACGCTTTTTAAAAATTTATGGGTGAGGGGCTGGTTATAGGGGTGGGGGGTGAATTATAACAAAAATCGAAATTTTTTTTTTTTTTTTTTTTTGTGTTCGTAATGCTGCTGGAGTCTGATGGTGGTGGGTTTTAGGCACGTTATCAGAGAACAATCCTCAGTGTTCCCCAATCCCCTCCACCAATTCGAGATGGGCGTTCGGTTTAAAGGCTTCCCCGAGTTAAACAACATCTAATATATGGGTGGTCGTGGAATTTTCAACACACAAAGAAAAGCCCGGCTCGGAGCCCAACGGCAGGAACAGAGGCAGCGGCAGTTTCAGTGACGGCGATGCCGATAAGCGCAGCCAGTGACAACAGAAACAATTTTGATTGCAGCTAAGAACAAAGAGCAGCGGATCAGCCTCAGCAAATTTCTTTTTAGTAAAATAAATAAGTAAGAACGTTGTAGTCGCGCGTTACCGACTGCGGAATACTCCTTCAGTGTTCATATGAGGTAATTATGTAATCAACTGATTTTCAACCTAAATGGCCTTGCACTTGTTAGTTATATTAGTTTATAATATACATCATCATATGTATGTATGTATATATTTAAGTTTGTAGAGCATGTATTTAATATGTGTATATGTAAATTTAATGAGTCATCAAATTGTTCTAAGTTCCTCGGTTTTAGAGGGAACCCTCTTAATATCATTACCATATAAATGCTAATCATCAAAATCGTAATTTATACAAGTTTTCGAGAGTTGTAGGTACACTTATAAAAAGGTTGTTTTTTTATACCCTGAACCCATTGAAAATGGGAAATCAGGGTATAATGGTTTTGTTGAAATGTATGTAACAGGCAGAAGGCGTGGCAGACACCACAAAGTATATATATTCTTGATCAGGGCGACGAGCTGAGTCGATTTAGCCCTGTCCGTTTGTCTGTCTGTCTGTCTGTCTGTCCGTCCGTCCGTCCGTCCGTCCATCTGTCCGTATGTCCGTATGCATGAACGCGTCGATTTCAGAAGATATAAGAGCTAGAGACTTCAATTTTTTTTTAAAATGAGCGTATATACAGCGCGCAGTAGTATTTCAAATACTAGAGAAACTTTTAGATTGTGTTTATATCATTAATATGCGTGTATGTACCGAAGCTCAAGTGTCTAGCATTTGAAATACGCCTTTTACAAACTTATGGGTGAGGGGCTGAATATAGGGGTGGGGGGTGAAATTCAACAAAAATCGAAATTTTATAACGTACATATGAATCTACATTCAAAATTTGAAGACTCTATCTCTAAAGATGTAGGAGATATAATTTTATAGCTGCATTTCGATATGGTTTTTTATCGATACAAAAATAACGGGACGAGTTATCGATTTTGGGTAATAAACTCGATATCCGCGCTGTATATACGGTCATTTTAAAACAAGTAAGGAAACTCTAGTCGAGAGTGCTCGACTAGATACTACCCTGAACCAAACTAATAAAAATGTACATTTAGTGTGGTTAAATTTTCAATTTAAATGTATTTAAAAATATAAGAGAAATAGAAGACTCATTTAATAAAATACTTGAATATTTTAAAACAATTAAAAAAGTTAACATAAATTGCGCCCGCTATGGGATTCGAACCCGAGACTTCTCGATCGTGCGACACGCTGCTTTCCATAACTCCACTTCACTTGTTGACAGACTAATGGCAAAACAGCAATACATTCACAGCTGCAGCGCCATCTAGCAAATCGAAACTAAACTAATTGTTTATTTTAATGTGTGTGTGCACACGTATGGGAAAACTGTTGGGACTGTTTCACGTGCGTTTGTAAATTGGCCAAACATTTGATGATTTTTAAAAAATTGATAGAACTAACGGAATTTAATGAAACTTTCAGCATATGATCTACATATTCCATTGAATATGTGACAAATTTAAAAAAATGAAAAATCATTCACAATTGGCTATACTGGCGCCTGATTTGTACTTGAATGTTTTTATTCGATAAAAACATAACGGGATGATTTATCGATTTTTAGTGATAAACTCGACATCCGCGCTGTATATACGGTCATTTAAAAAAAATTCAAGTCTCTAGCTCTTATATCTTCGGAAATCGACGCGTTCAAACATACGGACAGACGGACAGTCGGACAGACAGACAGACGGACAGGGCTAAATCGACTCAGCTCGTCGCCCTGATCAAGAATATATATACTTTGTGGGGTCTGCCACGCCTCCTTCTGCCTGTTACATACATTTCAACAAAACCATTATACCCTGATTTCCCATTTTCAATGGGTTCAGGGTATAAAAAAAACGTATTACATTATTTAAATTCGCTTTACGATTAAATTTTATTCAGCAAATGTTGTCCATATGTTTTATAGTAACATTTAGTTTATGTTGATAAAAATTGAGAAGGTGCGTATATATTTTAGCTACATATATAAAACATTACATTTATTTATTTTTTTTTTTTCAGTTTTCTTTGTACTTTGTTAGAAATTCGTGCAAATATGCTGAAATTATCAAACCGACTCCTTATTTCTTCACCAAACAAATAGATCAATCAAGTAAGCGAAATACCGCACAAATTCCAATTCGAAGTAGCTTAACTTCTTCGCTTTTGAGCTATCAGCCGTAATGCTTGTTCTACAAACTTTGCTCAAACGCTTACCAAGCAAAATGCAAACCTAATCAATCTTTATCGTTAATCTTTAGTAATTTTTCATTCAAGATTTCGAAATTTGTTATCGATTATATTTATGTCTATATCATTCCATTTCTATAGTAAATTACAATTTAGCTGCGAATATATGTATGTATATTATAAAAAAAAACCTGACGGTGAATTATTATTATTTATGTATGTGTACACATTTTACATGATTCCGACCTTTTACAAGTACATATGTATGTACATACATATGTATATGTACATACATATGTATCTAAGAAAGTACTGTACACTTAATATAGTAAAGTTTCATATTTTTCTAATGTCGAATATACCATTTTGGTCGATGTGTGTATGCGAGTGTGGATACTTGTCTACTTTACTCTTATTCTTACTTTTATATGCGTAATGCAATTGACACATAATTACACATCATACATGCATGTACATATGTATGTATGTATGGATATACTGTGCACTCTCTTCGTACCCTTGATATATTTAAAAGAAACATGCTGTAAGTTCGATATAATCATTCCGAAAGTAATGCTTCTTTCAGTAAATTTTCTCATTTGGTGCTTTCAGATAATTATTTGAAACATATGATGCCGGGATTCTGTGGTGGCGTCTCCAATAAATGAGGAATGTTATAGGGGACAAAGCGATAAGTATTCATGCCCTTACGTTAAGGGTCCTTATATTATTGGAAGTACAAATTACATCTTATACCAAGTTTCTCAATGCTACTTTTCAATTTTTTTTTATACTCATTCACGAAGTGAATTTGTATATTGGTTTTGTGCAATGTCCGTCTTGCTGTCCGTCCGTCCATCCGTCTGTCCGTATGAACGCAGTTCATTTCGTCGCTATTGAAGCTAGAGACTTGAAATTTGGAACATATACTCATGTATATCTCCGATTTATAAAGTGTTAAAATTTTCCCGATCCGCCCACTAGGGGCGTGGCAAATCGGAAAATGCATTTTCCGATATACCAGAAATCATGTTAGTTGAAGAGCTAGAAATTTTGCAATTAGGTTTCCGTTAGCTCGTTCTAAGAACTGGCTAAAAATCGGGTACCTACGCTCAGTAGGGGCGTGGCAAACCGCTAAAAACTGCATTTTCCACAGTATTAGAACTAAACTTAGATACTGAATTGATGATGGGATGTGAATGAGTATTCCGCAGTCGGTAACGCCCGACTGCAACGTTCTTACTTGTTTTTTTTTTTTTTGAGGATGTCAACGTTGGCATAAAGATTCATCCCTCCATTAGCAAACAGCCATGCAACCCCAAACAATAGGTCCACTGCCCTCGTTTTTTAGTCTTCTTTGTAATTGCATATTTAGGGCTTCTCCATGTCTTCTCCATACCTGTGATGCCCATCTAAACTCATCTGAAAACACCAGGTTACACAAAAAGTCAATTGACTTGATTCATCCTATTTAATATTTAACGTTTGGCTTTTATTCTACGAACGGTTTGCATGTGCTTCTCTTAATGTACTTCTGAGAATAGTTGCTTATCTCTGAACCAATCTGTAAACCGTTAGAAATCGGGTCCTTGTCAACCAAGTGCTTTATTTGCCGCTGGTCGGCCACATCTAGTAATTTTTTTCATGCGCTCCCCGTATTCAAAAAGGCCCGTTGCTGTTTGGATGGTTGACTGGGGTCGACATTATTTTGGTTATCTCTGCATACTATTTTTGATCCGTTGTGTGGAACTGCAGAAGCTGTCGCCCACTTTCTTCTAGAATCAACTATTTTCGAGACATTTCTAGACACTGCGGCACTAGCACGAGTACGAAGACTTTTGTAAACGTATATTTTTAGTTATTTAGTTATAATATTATACTGTATTAAGATATCACTAATGATATTTTTTTTTTTTTTGTGAGTAATATATTGTTTTTATCAACCTACAATATGTAATCCTTTTTGTGTTATATGAAATTTCAACGAAGTTTTAACGTGCTTCGAGGAAATGTATGAGGGGTACTATGTCATTATATTGTATTGTATTGTAAGTGTTGTATTATATATATATATATATATATATATATATATATATAGATCCCCTGAACCCTTCGAGCAACAGCCGTTTCAATAATTTTTAGCGTCTCTCTGCTTATACAAACACACACATACACACGCAAACACTCATACATAGTCACACATAGGCGCGCACGCATAAACACGCATGGGCCGCAGTGTGGGCTTACTATGGGAACTTAATTGTTTAATAACTTTTTTTGTGGATGTACGTTCTTTATGAAACTTTTAGATTGTATTTATATCATTAATATGCATGTGCCGAAGCTCAAGTGTCTAGTACTTGAAATACGCCTTTTACAAACTTATGGGTGAGGGGGTGGATATAGGGGTGGCGGGTAAAATTCAACAAAAATCGAAATTCTATAACGTACATATAATCTACATTTAAAATTTGGAGACTCTAGCTCTAAATATGTAGGAGATTTTTTGTGATAAACTCGGCATGCGCGCTGTATATACGGACATTTAAAAACAAGTAAGGAAACTCTAGTCGAGAGTGCTCGACTAAATACTACCCTGAACCAAACTAATAAAAATGTACATTTAGTGTGGTTAAATTTTCAATTTAAATGTATTTAAAAATATAAGAGAAATAGAAGACTCATTTAATAAAATACTTGAATATTTTAAAACAATTAAAAAAGTTAACATAAATTGCGCCCGCTCTGGGATTCGAGCCCGAGACTTCTCGATCGTGCGACACGCTGCTTTCCATAATTCCACTTCACTTGTCGACAGACTAATGGCAAAACAGCAATACATTCACTGCTGCAGCGCCATCTAGCAAATCGAAACTAAACTAATTGTTTATTTTAATGTGTGTGTGCACAAATGTGACAAATTTAAAAAAATGAAAAATCTTTCACAATTGGCTATACTGGCGTCTGATTTGAACTTCAATGTTTTTATTCGATAAAAACATAACAGGATGATTTATCGATTTTTAGTGATAAACTCGACATCCGCGCTGTATATACGGTCATTTAAAAAAAAAATCAAGTCTCTAGCTCTTATATCTTCGGAAATCGACGCGTTCAAACATACGGACAGACGGACAGTCGGACAGACAGACAAACGGACAGGGCTAAATCGACTCAGCTCGTCGCCCTGATCAAGAATATATATACTTTGTGGGGTCTGCCACGCCTCCTTCTGCCTGTTACATACATTTCAACAAAACCATTATACCCTGATTTCCCATTTTCTATGGGTTCAGGGTATAAAAATACAAATACATTTATTGAAATAAAAATAATCATAGTGCCAATTATATTCATTTGATAAAATTAATTAGAAATGATCGAATTTCACGCGAACAGAAAACAACAGTTTTTTCGACTTCGCCGAAACTGAAATGCCCTTGCAGAGATCAATGTGTATGTGTATAACATTTGCATTGATTGATCGAACTTATAATATATTCTGCTGCGATCCGGATTACTTTACCAAATCAACTGCCTGCAGTATTACGAAAAACGAAACAGAATTATAGTGCTTTCTCGACACATACATATATACGTATATATATATTTTTATACGTGTATATGGGAAATCTACTTTGATGTAAACTTGTTCTTAATTAGGAGCTTCATATTTTGATAAAAAAAAAAAGTAAAGGAATGAATTCCTACAGGGCTTTTGCTACATTTTGTTAAAGCTCTTGTTATGTGGGGCTACTATTGGAATTTAATTTTTAAATACCTTTTCTTGTGGATGGACTTTTTTAAGATAAACTCGATATCCCGCTATATATACTGGCATTTTAAAAATTCAAGACTATAGCTTTTATATTTTCTGAGATCGACGCGTTCATACAGACGGACGAACACGGACAGACGGACAGGGCTAAATCGACTCAGCTCGTCACCCTGATCAATAATATACATATGTACTTTTATACCGTGATTTCCCATTTTCAATGGATTCCGAGTATAAAAACTAAAATGGCTATTTTTCTGGCTACTTATGTGGTATCTAGCCGATTCTAGCAGTTTTGAAAGGTTAATTTAGCATTTTCTTGCCCGGAAGAGTTGGCAGCACTGCTTCCAACGTTGAACCACTGACCAGAGAACATATAGACTAGACATCCAGAACAAAATTTTCTACAGCTCGAAACTGTAAAGTTGGTCGACCACTATACTTCGTATTTGCTCGGCTCGGTCGCTGGAGGTTCGAGCAGTGAAAATACTGCACGACAAAAATTGAAATTTCTGTTCGCGACGATCATACCCTTCCTAAAACTAATTATGAAAACGCTAATATTTTGTATGAGCGTGGCCAACGCTTTTAAGATTTCGGTATACCCTTCACTCAAAAGGAAAGAGATGAGATCGTCGCGAACAGAAATTTCAATTTTTGTGAGCTGCTGAGAGCAGTGATGCCAGCCCTCCGTATTTATACGTAGATCTACGTATTTTAAAGGAGATCTACGTACCTACGTATTTTGAGACTAAAACTACGTACTTTTAAAAAATAATGCAAAAATCCTAAAATCTGCAATTTTTGGGTAATATCAATATTCTATGAATAAAATAATAAAGATGATATGATTTATATTGGATTAGCAGCACTAAATTATTATTTCAATATGTTTGCGAATGCCGATTGCCCATTGAGTTATCAGTGCTAAATTGCAAAAAGTGGCTTCGCTTACTTTAGAATTGGAGGGAAAGAAATTAATGTGCATGTAACAAAATGGAATTGTTAACAAGTGACACCGACGAAAAACCAAACGTAACTCCAACCAAGAAAAGGAAAGTGCACTACAATGTGAATTACTCAGAAGCTTGGGAAAAAAAGTATTCCTGGTTGACAGGAAGCAGTAAGGGTAATCTTTTTATACCCTGAACCCATTGAAAATGGGAAATCAGGGTATAATGGTTTTGTGAAAAGTATGTAACAGGCAGAAGGAATCATCGCAGACCCCATAAAGTATATATATTCTTGATCAGGACGATGAGCTGAGTCGATATAGCCCTTTCCGTCTGTCCGTCCGTCCGTCCGTCCGTCTGTCCGTCCGTCCGTACGAGTGCGTCGATCTCAGAAGTTAAAGGAGCTAGAAAGCTGAAATTTTGTATGCATACTCGTGTATACCATACGCAGTACGAGTTTATCATATTTTTTCGATAACTCATTCGATATCTTTTTTATCGAGGATAATCGATAAATTTATATTGTTTTTTCAGCCTAATTTGAACACTATTAGACCTAGAGACTTCAGATTTACTGTGTATATACATTTGATGGGCACACACATTTTGTAATTTACAGATTTTGGATACCACGCCCCCTTCGCCCCAAATTTGTAAAAAACGTATATCAAGTACTAGAGACTTGTGCTTTGGAATATACACACATTTACACATAATGATTACGGTCTGAAAGTTTCATTAAGATTGTACGTCTACAAATGAAATTATTCAACAAATAAATTCTCATAATATTGCCCACACTGCAGCGCAGCCCAAGCGCAGTCGCTGCTTACTGCGCAGTTAGCAGAGCGCGGGCCTATGCGTGGGGGTGGATGCATGCGTATGTATGTGTGCAGAATGATTGGAACATCAGCACGGAGGGTTCAGGGTATCTCCTAGTCGAGCAGTCTCGACTAGAGCTTTCTTACTTGTTTTTAATTGCAAATCTTGCAAAGCAGATCTCAAATGCTCTTCTGGCAAGAGAGACGTAGAGAAGCATGAAGCTTCTGTTAACCAAAAAAAAAAATTTGAGAAGTATGTATAGTGTTGGGTTTTATAATTGTCAAGTTTGTGTCGTGTGTCCAAGTGCTTTTTGTGCTCTTTTTATACGTTCGTAGTGTACATAAATGAATATGTATAATTTGAATAATGCAATTTGCTTTCTAAAACGACAAATGAAATTATTAACAATGAAGTACAATACAGTTAATTTAAAAATTGAATGGCTTATTAATTTCTTTTTATTGTTTTTAAGCTTTTAAAAAAAGTACGTAGATCTACGTATTTCAGCAAAATTGTGCTACGTAAAAATACGTAGATTTTGGAGCCTGGCTACGTAATTCTCAAATTTTGACTTGGCATCGCTGCTCTGCTCGAACCTCCAGCGACCGAGCCGAGCAAATATGAAGTATAGTGGTCGACCAACTTAACAGTTTCGAGCTGTAGAAAATTTTGTTCTGGATGTCTAGTCTATGTGTTCTCTGGTCAGTGGTTGAACTTTTCAATGAAAATATGAAAAGTTTTCATATTACTATTTCAGCGTAATTACAGCATGACAAACAAATATTTGTATATTATTAATAATAATAAACACAATGTTGGTGTTGATGTTTATAATTATAGTGATAATGTTAATAATAATAATTATAATCATAACGACAAAGCGTTACGTAATTTTAACACAAATATAAAGGTGATTTTCTATTAAGGCAACTAAAGTTTACAGCGTCCTGTTAACTGTGCTGTTAAAATGAACCGCAAGCGCTGTCAAAAAGCTAATATGACATAAAGCTGCAATAGGATTTCTGTATATGTATGTATGTGTGTGTCTAAATTAAATGTGTAAACGTTTATCTATGTATGTATGCTTTTAACGCTACCAAAGCTGTTGCCATTTTGGAAGAGCATTTCAGAAGCATTCACATGTTTTCCTTTTTAACATAATTTTCTTTTTGCACTAAAATAATTATACAAAAAAAAAAAAAAAAAGAAAAAAATAAATAAATAAAAAAAAAAAATAAATAAATAAATAAAAAAAAAATAAAATAAATAAATAAAAAAAAATAAAAATAAGAATGAACCGCTTACTTCAGCGGGGGAGTGAATAGAGGATGAGGCGGATGAGATGTTGTATTAAGTTTTGCGGTTCATCTGGCTAATCAATAGTTAATTATGGTAATAATTTAGTTAATTACGATAATGTTTTTAAGTATCTTAGAATTAATATAACAGCTCAACGACTCTTTCTCTCCCTTGGATGAACAGGTGAATTGGATTGGGATTTCTATGTGGTAAGTAGCAGTTTATGAAGTATTTTAGTTGAGTGTACAGGTAGCGCAGCCGAATTTCAAACAAATTTGTTGTCAATACAAACAAAAATAATAAAAATAAAGTACAAAGAGCTTAGATATGAATTACATAGTTTCTTATTTCTTGTTATTATTTTTGTGTAACTACAACTTTAAACTAATAAATGCTATAAGGGGTGCGTAGTTGTACTTATGCGGCCGTATCTACTTCCTCTACTATATGATTGGGTGAGACTTCGTTGGGCGATGCTGTGGTTGCAGCCGCAGCAGCAGCTGGTGCTGTTGTTGTTGTGCTGTTGCTACTGTGTTTGTTCTTGACTGCGGGCAGCGGCGTCGTCACCAGCGCGCTTACAGCGCTATATTGCGGCGTTGCCTCCACAGGTGCCGTTAGAATTCCTGCATTGACATCATACGGCGAACTCTTGAGTTTACGCGCTTCGCGCTTCTGCTTGCGCTGCTGCATGACTAGACGTAGTTGATCTAGCTTAGATTTGGTCTTTAGATTGGCCAGGTCAGCGACGCACTTCTGGCACATTTGATCCCGTTGCCCATTGTGGAGCCCGACGCCGCCACCACTAGCTACGCGATTACTGCACATGCATCCATTCGAGCTGTCCATCAGTGTGGCATTGCTAGAGCTGCCATTGCCGGACATATCGACATTTGTACTACAGCCGTGTGTAGATGACTTGAGACTGCCAGCGATTGCCGCAGGGATACCACCCTTGGCCAAATAGTGGCCATTGCATTCGCCATAAGCACAGTTGCCAGTAGCCAAAACTGCTGCCGCCTGTTGCTGTTGGGCGCGAGAGTTACATTTAACGCAATTGTGGTGTTTGGTCGAGTACTGAAACGGAAAGAAAGAAATTGAATATTCGACTCATTTACACAAAAAATCCAAGAGAAGAACACTTTGTTCACATAGCTGGGTGAGTGCAGCTGCTTTCCCTGCTTGCTTAATATTTATGTTGCTTTTGCAAATGTAGCGTCTTCTCTAAAAATATATGTACATATATAATTTCTTGCTCACCAATTTGCTACGCACGCTATGATGTAGTGCGACGGCGCTGCCACTAGAAGTATTTGTGGAGTTGGAAATTGAGGAACCGTTGTTGCTGCTGCTGCTGCTGCTCATGCTGGTGTTGCTACTGGATGGTGCCTCAAAACTGATACGCGCCCCGCGACCATATTGGGGTGTGGCACTCAACAGATCGTTAAGTATATGTATCACCGTGGATATGTCGCGCTTTGGCCTACCAAAGCGATCCTGCAGTGCCGGATTTAGCGTGCCCGAGAATGTACCTGAGTAGATGCCCTTGCCGTGATTCTTCATTGATTCAATGACAGCGCCAGAGCCGCTTTTGCGTGGTGTTTCTTCGCCGCCACCGATGCCGGCACCGACACCCATGCTTCCACCGCCAGACAAGTCAATCTTATTAGTGAAAACCTCTTTCGAGAGCTTGCGCAAAGTCTGGGTTAGATTACGCGATGCTTCCGCTAGAGTTCGGGTATCCGATACTGCTAAGCCGGCATCGTCTAACTCAGCGGTGCTACTAGTGCGGGCGGTACCAGCTGCAGCTGCAGTTGGGGTTCCACTTTTCGTGAGAGTTGCCTCTTGAGACTTGAGCCTTGTGGCAGCCGCAACTGCGGCATGATGATAATGATGATGATGATGGTGGTGGTGATTGTGGTGTCTATGCTTGGAGCGTGTAGCAGTAATCGGATTATTGACCGTCCTATGTAACGAATTGTCCACAACTCCGCACCCGGAGTTGGAGCCGGTACCAGAACGAATAGATGTACGACTGGGATATCCAATATTGAGATTGGGTAAAGTTCTTGAAGCAGCTGTTGCTGGTGATGGTGTTGATGTTGGTGGCGATGGCGCTTCTGCTGTTGTTGCAGCTGCTGTAGGTGTTGTAGCTGTTGCCAAGCGTGTGCACAAGCACGAGGTGAGCTTTGCTGTTATCGGATCCTGCTGGCAGCTACCGCTATCACAATTAGTTGCCGATGCACTGGAGCTGCCACTACTGGGAGGTAAAGAGCTGGTACTGTCCGGGCCATGGGCAATGTGTATGTTCTTGATGGCTGTCGTTTTGATGGGAGACGAAACGAGATTGGATAGTGACTTGATTGGTGATTGCTCCAGCAACGGCATTGACTGTGCCGTTGAACCTCCTGCTGCTGCTGATGGTTGCCTGGACGCCTGGATAGCTGCAGCGGCCGCAGCTCCAGCCCGTGGTGCTATACCCCTCACAATATTATGCAGACTATCGTAGTCGCGCTTGCTAAGGAACGAAGTGAGATCGGAGGTCTTAATGGCATGATGTCCGTGACAATATCCGGCCGTAGTGTCAGCTAATCGGCTTCCTATGGCAGCAGCACTCACACTGCTGCTACTGTTGTTGGTGCTGTTGCTGGTAATAGTGGTTTCGATGGTGCTGATGCTGTTGTTGTTACCGGAGCGGTCCACGTCAGGGTTTCGTGAGGGTGCGCCAGCGTTACCGGCGGCCATCGCCGTGGCATTGTGATGGTGATGATGATAGTGGTGATGGCTATGGCTGTGCTGCAAACTCGGATGCTGGTGGCTGTGCACATGGCCGTTGCCAATGCGTCCGCTGGCCAGTCGATGGCTGGAGGAACGGGTGCGCGCATGCGACAAATGGGAATCAACGCTGCTGGCTGGATAAATGCAGCCCAGTGCTCCGCTTGATACAGAATGGGGAGATATAGTACTGCCGCTACAACCGCCAACTGAGCTATTGCCGCTCAACAAAGGTGGCAGGGCAGCCGTTGTGGCAGTAGTGCTGCCAGCAGGATTAACAGTACTCAGTTGCAGCTGAATAAGCATCATGTGATCACCCAGACGCATACTAAGATTGAGTGGAGTCTTGCCACTGAGAAAATCATTCACCTGCGAGTCATTAAGCGATTCCAGCGCTTGCATAACTGTATTCTCCGGACGCTGTGTCTGAAGAGAAGAGAAAAATGATTCTAAGGTAATATATTTTACAATTTATAGATATGTATTATGAAAGCTTGGAGTAATAACAGTAAACCAGCTGGTTACTAATAGTGGACTGCAAATCGCTTAATAAACCTGTCAGACTCTGTTAACTATGAATACACATGTATGTTTTCACATAACAATAACAATCGCGCCACACTCGGCTGAAGCATCTCAGACTCGCCACGATGAAGTTTTAAAACATCGCAAAGAAGCATCGCAACATTGTGTCAGAATGACTTGCCACATCATCAACATTTCACATTCAGTTATTAGCATAACATGCTCATGTTATGTTAAATTATCATGGTGATTACATAAATCTCTGACATACAATGGAGGACAAAAGTATTTTGACAACACATTGCAAAAACTTAAACTGCTTGTTTCTTCATGCTGAGATATGTAATTTGAGATATATATATGAGATATATATTTTTTAGAGAGAGCAAACATAATAGGCTTTAAGTGACCAAAACATTGCAGTGATAACACACGCCATTATTTATCTATAATTATTTGCATGGCAGACTATCGTTCTTTGGCAGGACAAAAGTATTTTGACATTCCTTTTCATATTCATTTTCAGTAATTCGCTTGAGATACAAAATACGTATTTTAATTTTTATAGTTATTTTTCGAGCCCTCTTTAATAATAACCTTTATTTGATCATATTTTTCGATACATTATTATTGGCAATCCACGTGATTAAGTGAAATCTTTAAAAAATCAATCGGTCACGCAGAATAATGCAGGTATTTCTGTGGAATACCTTACAATCTTATAAAATCTATTTCTATGAGCAATCTTCTACTAAATTAACAAAAAATAGAAAACTGATTCACTCAAAAACAAAAAAAAAACAAGTAAGAAAGCTCTAGTCGAGACTGCTCGACTACGAGATACCCTGAACCCTCCGAGCAACAGCCATTTCAATAATTTTTAGTGTCATTCAGCTTAAACAAACACACACACACACGCAAACATATACATAGACACCCTAGGCACGCACGCATTAACAGGCATGGGCTGCAGTGTGGGCTTACTATGGGAACTAAATTGTTCAATAACTTTTTTTGTGGACGTACGTTCTCCATGAAACTTTCAGAATGTGGTTTTATCATTACTATGCGTATAATTGCCAAAGCTCAAGTCTCTAGTATTTGAAATACGCCTTTTACAGAGATGAGGGTAAGGGGGTGGATATAGGGGTGGGGGGTGAATTATAACAAAAATCGAAATTCTATCACGTGCAGTCGAGTCTACATTTAAAATTTGGAGACTTTAGCTCTAAAGGTGTAGGAGATATAATTTTATAACTGGTTTTCGATAAGGTTTTTGATCGATAAAAAAATAACGGGATGAGTTATCGATTTTTAGTGATAAACTCGATATCCGCGTGCTATATACGAGCATTTTAAAAAAAAGTTGAAGTCTCTAGCTTCTATATCTTCAGAAATCGACGCGTTCATACATACGGACAGACGGACAGACGGATGGACGGACGGACGGACAGACGGACATGGCTAAATCGATTCAGTTTGTCGCCCTGATCAAGAATATATATACTTTGTGGGGTCTGCCACGCCTCCTTCTCCCTGTTACATACTTTTAACAAAACCATTATACCCTGATTTCCCATTTTCAATGGGTTCAGGGTATAAAAATCCAGATCGGGAAGATCATTCCCAAAAAACTGTAGAAGCCCGCATCATGTTGATAACATTTAAAGAAAATGTGCGGATTTTCCTAAAAGTCATGGCGATTAAACTAAAAAATAATCATAAATTATCAATAAGTAGGAAAACTATCCCAAGTCGGCGAAAGAAGGCCAATTTTTCTAATTTATAGACCTTCCAATACCCTTGGTATCACTATAAAATAAACCAGAAAGGTAACGATTTGCTGAATCCTTCATAGGCAAGCCGGAATTATTCTGGGGACAAGTATTATGGATTGACGGTGGTTCCACGGATAAAAAAAGCGATTTACAGAACGTTGCCAAAGAATATTCGCAAAGAAAAAAGGCCTGTGTACGAACGGGTGTCACATAGTGAAGAATCGGTAATGCTCTGAGGTTTCGTATGTGTCAATAGTCTCTTCAATTTTATATTTATTAATGGGACAATGAAGAAGGACAATTATTTACGTGTCCTGAATGACCACGCAACGAGTTCCTGTCACCGGTTCATTGGAAAAACATTTACACTGCAGCAGGACAACGCTTCATGACACAAGGCTCATATTAGAACTGAATTTTCGAGGGATATCGAAGTCAATACATTAGATTGGCCACTTCAGACCCCTGACCACAATATTATAGAGAATGTGTGGGCTTATTCAAAAGTAAAACGTAACTTAAACTTATCAAGAACGCCCAAGGAGACTGATAGCTGAGGTTTGAGAACTTTGGCAGGATGTTTCATTAAAAACATTATAAAATTTGCTTAGATCGATCCCTAGACGCTTACAGAAGGTCCTTGATGTTGGAAATGGCCTTATTTTTTATACCCTGAACCCATTGAAAATGGGAAATCAGGGTATAATGTTTTTGTTGAAATGTATGTAACAGGCAGAAGGAGGCGTGGCAGACCCCATAAAGTATATATATTCTTGATCAGGGCGACGAACTGAGTCGATTTAGCCCTGTCCGTCTGTCTGTCCGTCTGTCCGTCTGTCCGTCTGTCCGTCCGTCCGTCTGTCCGTCTGTCCGTATGTTTGAACGCGTCGATTTCAGAAGATATAGAAGCTAGAGACTTCAACTTTTTTTTTAAAATGCTCGTATATAGCACGCGGATATCGAGTTTATCACTAAAAATCGATAACTCATCCCGTTATTTTTTTATCGATCAAAAGCCTTATCGAAATGCAGTTATAAAATTATATCTCCTACATCTTTAGAGCTAGAATATCCAAATTTTAAATGTAGATTGATATGTACGTTATAGAATTTCGATTTTTGTTCAATTTCACCCCCCCACCCTTATATCCAACCCCTCACCCATAAATTTTGTAAAAGGCGTATTTCAAATACTAGAGACTTGAGCTTTGGCAATTATACGCATAGTAATGATAAAACCACAATCTGAAAGTTTCATGGAGAACGTACGTCCAGAAAAAAAGTTATTAAACAATTAAGTTCCCATAGTAAGCCCACACTGCAGCCCATGCGTGCGCGCCTATGGGTGTCTATGTATGTGTGTTTGCGTGTGTATGTGTGTGTTTGTGTAAGCAGAGAGACGCTAAAAATGATTGAAATGGCTGTTGCTTGAAGGGTTCAGGGGATCTCGTAGTCGAGCACTCTCGACTAGAGTTTTCTTACTTGTTTAATGTATGTTTTGTTGAAATGTATGTAACAGGCAGAAGGAGGCGTGGCAGACCCCACAAAGTATATATATTCTTGATCAGGACGACGAGCTGAGTCGATTTAGCCCTGCCGTCTGTCTGTCTGTTCGGCCGTCTGTCCGTATGTATGAACGCGTCGATTTCAGAAGATATAGAAGCTAAAGACTTTAACATTTTTTTTTAAATGACCGTATATACAGCGCGGATATCGAGTTTATCACCAAAAATCGATAACTCATCCCGTTATTTTTTTATCGATAAAAAACCTTATCGAAAGACAGTTATTAAATTATATCTCCCACATCTTTAGAGCTAGAGTCTCCAAATTTTTAATCTAGACTCAAATGTACGTTATAGAATTTCGATTTTTGTTCAATTTCACCCCCCACCCCTATATCCACCCCCTCACCCATAAGTTTGTAAGCTGAGCTTCGGCACATACACGCATATTAATGATATAAACACAATTAAAGTTTCATGAAGAACGTACGTCTACAAAAAAAGTTATTAAACAATTAAGTTCCCATAGTAAGCCCACACTGCAGCACATGCGTGTTTATGCGTGCGCGCCTATGTGCGTCTATGTATGTGTGTGTTTGTATAAGCAGAAAGACCCTAAAAATTATTGAAACGGCTGTTGCTCGAAGGGTTCAGGGGATCTCGTAGTCGAGCAGTCTCGACTAGAGCTTTCTTACTTGTTTAATAATATTATTGTTACTATCTCCATAGTTAAGTTTTTCTATCACTTTATTAAATTAATATTAATGTCAAAACACTTTTGTCCTGCCAAAGAACGATAGTCTGCCATGCAAAGGTATAAAGATATAGAAAAATAATGACGTGTGTTATCACTGCAATATTTTGGTCACTTTAAGCCTATTATTTGCTCTCTCTAAAAAAATATAATGGGTACTCTCTCAGCATGTAGAAACAAGCGGTTTAAGTTTTTGCAATGTGTTGTCAAAATACTTTTGTCCTCCATTGCACATATGTATTGTATATCACAGCTGAATTATGAATTACAATAATAATCGAAAAGATAAACTGCGATTACCTCTCAGACATATCTATCATATAAAGATGCATTAATTCCGTCTTTATATTCGACTAGTCGAACTATCGTTGAATATGATAAACGGGTATATAGGGCATCATTAAGTTGTTCATTCATATGAATATTCCTTCATTCTCCACCGATCCCGCCCACCCAGTACCCCTCACACACAAGCAATTTGATGTAGTACGTGATTCAATGCAACGCGTTTGTGTCACGATAAAAACCAGCAGCAGCAACAAGTAAGAAAACTCTAGTCGAGACTGCTCAACTACGAGATTCCCTGAACCATTCGAACCATTTCAATAATGTTCAGCGTATCTCTGCTTATACAAACACACGCATACACACGCAAACACATACATAGACACGCATGGGCTGCTGTGTGGGCTTACCATGGGAACTTAAACCGAAATTCTATAACGTACATATCAATCTAGCTCTACAGATGTAGGAGAAATATTTTTATAATTAACTTTCGATAAGCTTTTTTTATCGATAAAAAAATAACGGGACGAGTTATCGATTTTTGGTGATAAGCTCGGTAATTTTACAAAAAAAGTTCAAGTCTTTAGCTCTTATATCTTCTGAAATCGACGCGTTCATACATACGGACAGATTTGTTTGTGAATGGTATTATACAATAATTTAAGAGTTTAGGCGCTTTCTTAGCCTGTTCTGCTTAGATATTTATGGTAACATATGACATATGGTGAATGCGATAACATTATTTTTTTGGGAGGAAAAAATTAAACAAAGAAATAGAAAAATCACAATATTTATATATAACAAGTACGAAAGCTTTGGTCGGGACTGCTCGACTAGGAGATACCCTGAATCCTCCATGCTGATGTTCCAATCATTCTGCACACATAAATACACATGCATCCACCAGCACGCATAGGCTCACGCTCTGCTAAGTGCGCAGTAAGCAGCGACAGCGCTTGGGCTGCGCAGCGGTATGGGCAATATTATGAGAATTTATTTGTCGAATAATTTCGTTTGTAGACGTACAATCTTAATGAAACTTTCAGAACGTAATCACAATGTGGAAATGTGTGTACATTCCAAAGCACAAGTCTCTAGTACTTGATATACGTTTTTAACAAATTGTGGGCGAAGGGGGCGTGGCATCCAAAATCTGTAAATTACAAAATGTGTGTATCCATCAAATGTATATACACAGTAAATCTGAAGTCTCTAGGTCTATTAATGTTCAAATAAGGCTGAAAAAAAACAATATCCATTTATCGATTATCCTCGAATGAGTTATCGAAAATATATGATAAACTCGTACTGCATATGGTATACACGAGTATGTATACAAAATTTCAGCTCTCTAGCTCTTATTACTTCTGAGATCGACGCATTATACGGACGGACGGACAGACGGACAGGGCTATATCGACTCAGCTCATCGTCCTGATCAAGAATATATATACTTTGTGGGGTCTGCGATGATTCCTTCTGCCTGTTACATACTTTTCACAAAACCATTATACCCTGATTTCCCATTTTCAATGGGTTCAGGGTATAAAAAAACATAACATTGAAGGGGTTTTAAACCTCCGCTGGTACTCTAACATAACTTGCGTCGCCTTTAGCACCCACGCTATTGATTCGCTTGACCATCTGGTAGCTAAAATACAATAACGTAATAACAGAGCGTTATCTGACAAAACTACAGTAACTTCTAGAAAATCCATAAATCAATAGCAATTCTTAGAATATGCTAAAAGGCGCGCTTTTGTCTGTGCGCATAGAATAAACGATGAGTGTGTGCGCATGTATAAGAAAATCACGCTGATCTGCTGCTAGCTTGGAACCGGTATCCAAAATATAACAAAAATCAAAATTGTATAAAATTGAATTGAGGATCTAAAGATGTACTAGATATAAAAGGCAATAGCTATCGATGATTTTTTAATTATAATAGGATCATGCCCTGTTTTTGCTGCGTACTAGACTTGAATATTCCACTATATACTCTGGTTGACAGCATTTCGGCTGTGAATGAGTATCCTGCAATCAATATCGCCCGACTGCAACGTTTTTTTTTTTTTTTTCATTTTTTTTTTTACGGTTGCCATGTTCGTAATAGCTTTTAACATACACAAAATTTAAATTTTCAATCAAAACAAACATTTTTTATAAATTCATTGCAATAACATTTTCGCATTGTATTTGTCTCTCTCCCTCTCTCTGTCTTAGCAGCATTTGTGGCATTGCTACTTAAACAAGCAAGGGTACTGATCACTGATCAATACATACATGCATACATTTCTAACAGAATCTTTTGTGCTGAAATTTGTTGTCATTATTTCGCGACCTATTTTTTATCACGTCGTAATAACTGGTGAATGAATGAATGAATATGAAAACAAGTAAGAAAGCTCTAGTCGAGACTGCTCGACTACGAGATACCCTGAACCCTCCGAGCAACAGCCATTTCAATAATTTTTAGTGTCATTCAGCTTAAACAAACACACACACACACGCAAACATATACATAGACACCCATAGGCACGCACGCATTAACAGGCATGGGCTGCAGTGTGGGCTTACTATGGGAACTAAATTGTTCAATAACTTTTTTTGTGGACGTACGTTCTTCATGAAACTTTCAGAATGTGGTTTTATCATTACTATGCGTATATTTGCCAAAGCTCAAGTCTCTAGTATTTGAAATACGCCTTTTACAGAGATGAGGGTAAGGGGGTGGATATAGGGGTGGGGGGTGAATTATAACAAAAATCGAAATTCTATCACGTGCAGTCGAGTCTACATTTAAAATTTGGAGACTTTAGCTCTAAAGGTGTAGGAGATATAATTTTATAACTGGTTTTCGATAAGGTTTTTGATCGATAAAAAAATAACGGGATGAGTTATCGATTTTTAGTGATAAACTCGATATCCGCGTGCTATATACGAGCATTTTAAAAAAAAGTTGAAGTCTCTAGCTTCTATATCTTCAGAAATCGACGCGTTCATACATACGGACAGACGGACAGACGGACGGACGGACAGACGGACAGACGGACATGGCTAAATCGATTCAGTTTGTCGCCCTGATCAAGAATATATATACTTTGTGGGGTCTGCCACGCCTCCTTCTCCCTGTTACATACTTTTAACAAAACCATTATACCCTGATTTCCCATTTTCAATGGGTTCAGGGTATAAAAATCGTCGGCATAAACCGATTGTCGTTAAAAGCGGAGACGTACTAAGTGGAGGCTCTTTCATATAAGTTTGTATGGGTCCAACCAAGAAATCGAATTTTCGTCGATTAGTTGGACGCTTTAAGCGGAGTCGTTATAACCGGATTCTACTGTATATATATTTTGTTATGTATATGTATTAGGGGCTAGGAGGTGTTACTTACTAGCAAACCAGTTTCCACATTTGGTATTAAAATGATCTTAGAGCCATCCATTAAGTTGTGATCTCTGAGCGTTCCATCCTGTAGCTCCCTATAATTATCAAGATCAGAAATCATAATAAGATCAGTAAGTATGTTATTAAACTAAACAAATCTTAGCCAAAATCTAAATTCTATCAAATGGGCATGGATATAAATTTTTGGAAACAAGCTCTAAATATGTAATATCTAACTGACGATCGATAGTTATTGATTTTTTGAAAGAAACTCGATCCGCGTGCGGCGTATAAGGACTTATAGTTTCGGAAATCGAAGCGTTCATACGATCGACTCAGGTTGACGCCCTGCTATACTTTATAACACGCGACCTTCTGACTGTTGCCTACATCTAACAGAACCAGTTTTAATGGGTTCAAATTAAAAGTCAAGCACTAAATGTTTATACATTTTCATCTTAACAGCATTTTTCCCTAATCTTGGTGCTCGCTTAGTGCGAATTGGAAGCTTCCCGAATTACTGCTCTTTTATCTACTTGTGATATCACTTGATTATTGCAGCCTTTACAGTATTTTCCATAAATTTCCTTATTTTTAAGAAAAATGGCAATTGGTCTTATTACTGTACATTTATTTAAAGATATTGAACACATTGAGCTTCGCAAAAAATTTGTTGACTGTAATTGCCACAATTATTTCCATTTTCTGCAACTGTTGGATTTTTTTTTTCTCACTCATTTATTTTTTTATTTTTCCCCCCGATGTTGCTCGACCAACCTAAAAGTCAAAAGCTAAGCACGGCTTACATTTTTCTGTTAAATTAAAGGTGATTTTTATACCCTGAACCCATTGAAAATGGGAAATCAGGGTATAATGGTTTTGTTGAAATGTATGTAACAGGCAAAAGGAGGCGTGGCAGACTCCACAAAGTATATATATTCTTGATCAGGGTGACGAGCTGAGTCAATTTAGCCATGTCCGTCTGTCCGTCTATCCGTATGTTTGAACGAGTCGATTTCAGAAGATAGACTTCAACTTTTTTTATAATGCTTGTATATAGCACGCGGATATTGAGTTTATCACCAAAAATCGATAACTCATCTCGTTATTTTTTTATCGATAAAAAACCTTATCGAAAGTCAGTTATAAAATTATATCTCCTACATCTTTAGAGCTAGAGTCTCCAAATTTTTAATTTAGATTGATATGTATGTTATATAATTTTTGTTAAATTTTACCCCCCACCCCTATATCCATATAGCTGTGGGGGTGGTAAAATTTAACACAAATTATATAACGAGCTGCGGCACATACACGCATATTGTTCAGGGTATAAAAACCCAAAGATCAGCAACAGCAACGCACAGTGGGCGAAACACGAGTGCAAACATTTTGCTGCAAACAAAAAATTTGCAATAACTTTTTGCGGCAACTTTTTTTGCTTGTCGTCTGAATACAGAATTTTACCGTTAACTTGGTTGTGTCAGTTGCTTGCTTGTTTGCATGTGCTGTTTGCTTTCAGTCGCAATAAACGATTGAATTAATGGTTAATCGCTCATTTGGGGAAATCGCAGGACGCATGTCCTGTATGTCGCATGTCTTGTTTAGTTATATGGCTTTTTACTTTTTCTAATAAAAAATTGAAATCACTGACTGACATGCGAAAAATAATTGTAATAGTTTGTTTCATCGACATATTGTAGCTCTTTTAAAAGGTTCTGATACTCTCCTTTTTCATCTCTTTTATAAATCCACTCTTCACCCAACACTTTCTTTTTTTGGCAGACTTTGATCTCACTTTTTTACGTTTTATCATAATTGCGAATATAGCAACAGCAGTAACTCTCGATTTTTGTGCCGACTTGACTTCTTTAAAACAACACAACTTGAAAATGAGTGTAACTTGCATGCAATGCAAACAAGAAATGAAAACACATGTAGACATTAACGCAATATATTGCACGAAATAGCCATGCAAAAGCTTGCGTGCAAAACAAAAATTGATTGAAGCAAGTAATTTGCATGCAATATTTGCATTGGTGTGAACATTTTTGCAAATTTTTGCTGCAAATTATTTTTAACTTGTTGCAATTGTTTGCATCGTGTGTACCTAGCTTTAGGGCTGCCTGGTATGTTTCACTGAAAGCGTCAATGTACGTCTCCATCCAATCGGCATCTACACAAATATAAGACTGCGCAGTCAGGAAATCCTTTAGGCCTCATCTTTTCTTTTAGCATTAAATAGACCCGTGAATCCTTCGAGCAACTACTATTTCAATAATTATTCAAAATTATACTATGGAAACTTAATTTGTTAATAACATTTCTTTTCGAAGGAATATCTTCATAAAACTTTCAGATCATAGTTATACCAATGAAATGTATGCATTTGCCAAAGCTCTAGTATTTTAAATACTCTTTTTACAAATTTAGGGGTAAGGGGGTGGATATAGGGGTGGGGGTGAATTATAGTAAACATTTTATAAAAATCATATGAATTAAAGAAATTCCATCGATTAATATCCTGTACATTCCATCCAACACAATCTTTGTTAATGCTCCTCTAAACCTTAAGAAAGCAGCCACCGCGCTTGGTAGTTTTCTCTACTGTAATGTACCATACAATATTGAGTAGTTTTTTTTTGAGGGAGCTTGAGGCCAACACCGGGAGTATTAAAAAATTTAAATAATCAAAAGAGCCATGGGTTCATTATGAATTATGCATGAAAGAAAACTTTAGTCGAGAGTTATAAAAAAATTTTATCAGAACATGCATTCATTGACTTTGAATTTTTTGGCTGTGGTTGACCTTTCTGGAGAAATGCCCATATATTCGTGAGCAGGGCGATAATGAGCTAAGTCGATATAGCCATGTCCGTCTGTCCGTATGAGTGCGCCGATTTCAGAAGTAATAAGAGCTAGAGAGCTAAAATTTTGCATGTAGACTCGTGTCCGTGTACGAGTTTATCATATTTTTTCGATAACTCATTCGATATCTTTTTTATCAAGGATAATCGATAAATTGATATTTTTCAGCCTAATTTGAACACTATTAAACCTGGAGACTTCAGATTTACTGTGTATATACATTTGATGGATACACACATTTTGTAATTTACAGATTTTGGATACCACGCCCCCTTCGCCCACAATTTGTAAAAAACGTATATCAAGTACTAGATACTTGTGCTTTGGAATGTACACACATTTATACATTATGATTATGTTCTGAAAGTTTTATTAAGATTGTACGTCTACAAACGAAATTATTCAACAAATAAATTCTCATAATATTGCCCACATTGCAGCGCAGCCCAAGCGCAGTCGCTGCTTACTGCGCAGTTAGCAGAGCGTCGGCCTATTTGTGCTGGTAGATGCATGTGTATGTATGTGTGCAGAATGATTGGAACATCAGCTTGGAGGGTTCAATGTATCTCCTAGTCGAGCAGTCTCGACTAGAGTCTTCTTACTTGTTCATCGATAAAAAACCTTATCAAAAGTCAGTTATAAAATTATATCTCCTACATCTTTAGAGCCAGAATCTCCAATTTAATTTAGATTCATATGTACGTTATAGAATTTCGATTTTTGTTCAATTTCACCCCCCACCCCTATATCCACCCCCTCACCACTAAGTTTGTAAAAGGCGTATTTCAAATACTAGAGACTTGAGCTTCGGCACATACACGCATATTAATGATATAAACACAATGTAAAAGTTTCATGAAGAACGTACGTCCACAAAAAAGTTATTAAACAATTAAGTTCCCATAGTAAGCCCACACTGCAGCCCAAGCGCGTTTATGCGTGCGTGCTTATGTGTGACTATGTACATATGTATGTCCGCGTGTGCGTGTATGTTTCTTTTGTAAGCAGAACGATGCGAAGAATTATATAAATATCAGTTCTCTGAAGGGTTCAGGAGATCTTGTAGTCGAGCAGTCTCGACTAGAGCTTTGTTACTTGTTTTTATATAAAAACATATTACATGCTTTTGGTCTGTAAATAGTATTGTAATATTTAAGAAAAAATGATTGATATTTTTGAGAAAAAAACAAGGAAGAACTGAAGAAGAAAAACAAGTCGAGACTGCTCGACTAGGAGATACCCTGAACCCTCCATGCTGATGGTCCAATCATTCTGCAGTTCTTTTAAGCACACACCCATACACATGCATCCACCTGCACGCATAGACCCGCGCTCTGCTAACTGCGCAGTAAGCAGCGACTGCGCTTGGGCTGCGCAGCGGTATGGGCAATATTATGAGAATTTATTTGTTGAATAATTTCGTTTGTAGACGTACAATCTTAATGAAACTTTCAGAACATAATCATAATGTATAAATGTGTATACATTCCAAAGCACAAGTCTCTAGTACTTGATATACGTTTTTTACAAATTGTGGGCGAAGGGGGCGTGGTATCCAAAATCTGTAAATTACAAAATGTGTGTATTCACCAAATGTATGTAGGATAAAAATTTATTTAGCGATAAATGTCTAAAATGTATTTTGTTTAATATTATGGATTAGTTTTAGTTACACTTGTATGCACTGTAATTAATTGAAACGGAAAACGCGATCTTTTCGGGCGATCTCTTTCACTTCTTGTGACCTCTATTTGACTTTCATGAATTCAGTTCTTCATTATCTACGTCCGCGGTGCGACTCAACTACCTGGCGACTTTCTTACGACTCCCATGTACGACGACTGTCTAACGACCGACTTGTACGACGACCACTTCACCACTCTTGACTAGTTCAAAAGCTTACGCTTACTCCGATTCCCTGCGGTTTATCTGCAGGGGTGTTACAACTTTTACGAATCCCACATTCGGCGCTCCTGACAAGTCCTTCGACCCGAAGGAGTCCCACATTTTCATATACTCCGCTACTGTTGTTGTTCTACGTGGTCCTTCTCCGATTCCTACATTTTCCACCTCATATCTGCCGTGATCTTTCTTTTCTAGTATTTTATACGGTCCTAAATACTTCCCTTTCAATTTTAAACCTGTACCATATTGGGTGCGTCTAATAGCTACTAAATCATTGATATTGTATTGAGTTTCTGCATTCCTCCTCAGATTGTAAGTTCTTTTGTTTTCTTCCTGTAAATTATGAATATTTTCTCGAGCTCGCTCATTATTTAACTCATCGATTAAGCTTTGATCAATTAATTTCTTCGATTCGAGATCGCATTTCCAGGCCTGTTAGGATTCTAAAAGGAGACACTTTAGTACTTCTTGGTGCCGTGTTATTAATTACTTGCTGAACTCTCGCGAGATGCTTGTGCCAGCCTCTAGGACAATCGTGACTTAACTTGGAATGCATTGGTACGACTATCTTATGCATTCCTTCTACCTGACCATTCCCGCGAGGTACACCGATAACTATTTGCATGTTTACAATTCTTTGCTTTTGACAATAATCTTTAAAGATGTGCGAGGTATACGCCGTTCCTCTATCTGATACTATTCGCTCAGGGTTTCCAAACACAGAAGTTTGCCTTTCTAAACATGAAATAACTTCGTCAACACCTGTACTACGAGTTGGGTATAGCCATACAAACTTTGAAAAAGCATCTACCACGACCAGAATGTGGTTATAACGTTTGTTAGTCGACTCCATTGGCCCCACGTGATCAATATGATAAGTACATAACGGCCTATCACCTTTATCAATCGAGTACAAAAACCCCTCTCTCTTTCCACTCTTGGCATTCATCATTATGCATTCTATGCAGCTTTCAACAATGCTGACGAGTTTTTGGGGCTGAAAAATGTCCCTGCTTATGTGCAATCTGTATGATTCGACTTCCATCTGTGCCGGAACAACAATTAGTCTACGGTTTGAATCTTTAAACAATATTCCATTTTCTATGTAAAAGTCTTCATACCTTCGTTCTTCCACAATGCTTCTTATAATCTTAGTCCACTCATCTCTTAGTTGTGGTTCTTTTAACCGATGCAGTAAACTATCACTTAGCATGTAATATGATACACGACTCAGCGCATCAACATTACGCATTTTTGATCCAGAACGATGCTCAATTTTATAATCAAAATCTTGTAAGTACATTGCCCACCTAGCTACTCGCAAAGGAACATCTTTCTATGTCATGGTCATTGTAAATGCATTACAATCGGTTACAATCTTGAACTTAATGCCAAGCACATACACACGCCACTTCCTCAGAGCACACATGACGGCTAAAACTTCTAGTTCATAAGAGTCATACTTTTCTTCGGCTTCACTAGTCTTCCGACTCATGTATTTAACGGGATGAAACAGACAATCTTCGGGGTCTTTTTGTAATAATACTCCCCCATACCCATACTTGCCTGCGTCTGTATGAATCTCAGTTTCAAACTTCGGATTGTACAATTTCAACACTGGCCCATTTGACAATGCGGCTTTTAACTGCTCAAATGCAACATGCTCTAATTCTTCAAATTTAAAGGCTACATCCTTCCGTAACAGATCAGTGAGCGGCTTCGCTATTACTGCATATCCTTCGACAAATTTTCGAAAATAAGATGTGAACCCTAGAAATCGCTGGATAGCTTTTCTATTCTGTGGCACTGGAAAATTTGATACAGCTTGTGTCTTCTCCTTACTTGGACTTATTGTACCCTTTTGTATAACATATCCTCAAAAATTTACTCTTTCTTGCAATAGCTGACACTTCGACCAATTTGTACGTAAACAACTTTTCTCTGCAACGCTCAATACCTTCTTGAGCTTCATCAGGCCCTCATCAAAATTAACACTCGGAATAATGTCATCATCCATTTAAACGATGGCCTCATTATTCTGGATTAGTTCGCTCATAACTGACATTATGAATCTAATAAAGACTGCTGGGGAATTCGAAATTCCAAAAAGTACATATAGAAATTCATACTGCCCCTTCTGAGTAACAAACGAAGTGTATTTCTGCGAACCTGGTTCAACTGGTACATGGAAAAATCCATTAATTAAGTCTAATGTAGTGAATACCGACGCCTCTTGCAACTTATCTATCACCCATTCCATATTCGGCATTGGAAAATTATCTCAATCACTTTCTCATTCAGTTTTCGGTAATCGCAGCATTAGCGCTTTTTACCATTTTTCTTAGCAACTAACACAATTGGAGAAGCATATTCTGAAACACTAGGCTTAATAATTTTCTCTGCTAACCACTCCTTTATTTGTTTATCTACGATCTCCTGATCGCACTCCGCCATTCCTTTCGGATGTTGATACACCGGCAAATCGTTAGTTAACAAAATTTTCATCTCAATCGGGGAGCTTGGCTTTTTTATCGGATGATAAGAATCTACTATTCGTCTCACGTCTTCTTGTTGTGATTTAGCCAAGTGTGGCAACTCTAAGTCTATTGTCTCACCATCCTGATCCAAACTAAGCATACACATTTTTTTAAATTCACTTAGCACTGCTGAGCAAGAACTACTTTCAACTTTCTTTTCAACGGATATTTTAGATTTTAATATGGTTCCACCCTGTCACTACTAAATCGACACAATTTAGAATTGTTCGGCCAAGAATGGCTTCGAAAACGATATCCTCGTCTGGTAATACGTGAAATTTGATATTTATCTTTATATCGTCTATCTTTACTTTTACTAAGAAGCTTCCAAATGTCAAAATCTGACCGTCACCTATACCATTCAAAGATTTACCAGGGCCAGACAATTTTCTTATTCCTAACTTCCGATACAAAAGCTTTTGCATAAGACACAGATCGGCTCCAGTATCGACTAAGTCTTTCCAAATCACTGTACCACAAACTATATTCTTCAGTTCTAATCCAGAAGCCGTGAATGTACTCGACGTCTTTTCGATTAAATTGCCCTCATTAACAAGATTTGCTGATTTCATAGGTTCGTTTACAATTTCGCCTTTGTATTGTGAGGCCCGGTGTCCTGGCTTTCCGCATTTAAAACAACAGAACTCTTTCTTAAGACAATCTTTCAGGATATGCGAGTCAGCTCCGCATTTAAAACATTTTACTATTCTCTTATCTGAAAGATCTCTTTTGACTGCCTTATTTCTTGTTACGAACGTGTTCGGCGTTGAATTACACAACCTCTGATAACTCTCTATCTGTACTTTTAACTATTTAATCGATCGAGCTTGGTACAAAAGTTCCTCTACGCCCAAACCATAATGTTCTAATAGTCTGTTCTGCAATTCTACTTTGCGGCCAACCGTACTCAGTTGCAGTTCTTCTAGCTTTCCTCGTAATTGGCCAATAACAAGCCCTAAGATCTCTTGTCGTTCCATCTCACAATTGTTAATTAGTTTACTTAAACTGTGAATTCGGCACTTGTTTGCTTTCGGTTTCTAAATTATTCCGCAGCTCAATCAGTTGTGAATTTGCATATCGAGTTACAATTTTTACGTGATGTTAATTGACGCTAGATTAGCAGAATATGTTATGTTAATTTACGCTAGATTAGTAGATTATGTTATGTTAATTAGAACTTATAAATTTGCTCGCTTACAATTGCTCGTTGCTATGACTTTAAATCTTCCACTTAAACTACACAATTTACTGATCTACTTTCAAACTTCACTAAAGCTCCCTCGACAAACTTAATCCTCACGCACGGCTACCTCTTGCCTCGACGGTCCGCCTGTGATTCCAACGATGAACTTCGGCGCCAACTTCTGTATCGATCTTAGCGCACAGCCACCTGCACCTCTGCATGTACTTTTCTTTGTCTTTTTCTCCTTTCTGCTTGCGTGCGTCGCTTTCGGCAGAAAAGTGAATTGTAAAACAGCTTGAAACTGTCACTGACCGTATCTTCTGTCTCGCTCGTACTTTTGCGATAATTGTTCGCTTCACAATTTCTGCAATTTTGTCTTTCGCGGTTAAATTAATTTAATTGTTCGAGGTGTAGCTTGGACCAATCCCGGACGAGCCCCCAATTTGTAGGATAAAAATTTATTTAGCGATAAATGTCTACAATTTATTTCGTTTAATATTATGGATTAGTTTTAGTTACACTTGTACTGTAATTAATTAAAACGGAAAACGCGAACTTTTTGGGCGATCTCTTTCACTTCGTGTGACCTCTATTTGACTTTCATGAATTCAGTTCTTCATTATCTACGTCCGCGGTGCGACTCAACTACCTGGCGACTTTCTTACGACTCCCATGTACGACGACTGTCTAACGACGGACTTGTACGACGACCACTTCACCACACTTCTTCTTCTAGGAACGACTCTTGATCTAGTTCAAAAGCTAGCGTTTACTCCGATTCCCTGCGGTTTATCTGCCAGGGGTGCTGCAACTTTTACGAATCCCACATGTATATACACAGTAAATCTTAAGTTTCTATGTCTAATTAATAGTGTTCAAATTAGGCTGAAAAAACAATATCAATTTATCGATTATCCTCGATAAAAAATATATCGTATTAGTCTAAATTTAAAATTGGGAGACTCTAGCTCTAAAGATATAGGAGATATAATTGTATAATTGATTTTCGATAAGGGTTTTATCGATAAAAAATAACGGGACGCGTTATCGAATTTTTGAGATAAACTCGACGGACAGGGCCAAATAGACTCAGCTCGTCGCACTGATCAAGAATATATGTATATACTTTGTTGGGTCTGTCAGGCCTCCTTCTGCCTGTTACATACATTTTAATGGTATAAAAAAGCAAATAAAAACTGCAGCAGTAAAACGTCAAGTTACTTAACTTTATGCTTGCGGCAGGTAGGTAGGGCGCTTGTAGCACGCAGACACCACGGCAACACATATAGATTTACCCTGCGATGTCGCTTTCGCAGTCACCTTGATTATATCAGTTGAGACGGCAGCAGCATCGAGCTTGCTTATTTTGTTGCGGTGAAGGCGAAACAAAAATAAAGCAGAGTAAGAAATATAGAGACAGCCAGAGAGAGAGAGCGAGAGAGATATAATAGATAGAGAGAAAGCTAAACAGAGAGAAAGATAGAGAGAGCGAGAAATAAAGAGGGAGAGAGAGATAGATAGAGAGAGCGCGTGTTGGGGGAATGGCTGTTAATGTGGTAACCCAGGCAACAAAAACAGTAAATGTTCGAATGAACAACCGAATAAATGAATGAACATCATGCATGATTGATGAATTGATAAGAACTTGTTGGTTTGGCTACTGACGCTGCTGCTGCTGCAAAAAGGCGAAGCGTCTTTAAGTCACATTCATTCATTGCTGCTTACGTAAATAGCTAACGTCAGCGTGTGGCACGTTACTCAACACTGTTATATCGCAACCGGCGACATGTTCAGAGCCAAGCCTTCGCGTAGGCTGCATAGCAAAGCCGAAAGAAAAAGACGGAGTCTATATGCCGTAAGTAAGTAAGCATAACGTAATGACAAAAGAAAGCTGCAGATACTTCGGCATAGCAACAAATATCGCATGCGCTCATTTTACACATACACATGAATGTACACATATACATGAATATATGTACATATACACATACACATGAATGTACCAACAGCAGGTGTCAGAACTCACCATACATGTGTCCAAACTAGTATGGTAAACAACACACAGGCAGCAGTAATAGTGGGAGCAGTGTCTGTCTGTGTCCAGAGTTAAAGTAATTAAGATTTAAGGATGACTCACAACACACATATGTACATACACATGTATGGTATGAAATTAAGCATGTACATATGTATGTATACACATCTATACGTTCGTATTGAGCAGAGCTCGAAATTGATAGTTGATCGTTTTTTATACCCTGAACCCATTGAAAATGGGAAATCAGGGTATAATGTTTTTGTTGAAATGTATGTAACAGGCAGAAGGAGGCGTGGCAGACCCCATAAAGTATATATATTCTGGATCAGGGCGACGAACTGAGTCGATTTAGCCCTGTCCGTCTGTCTGTCCGTCTGTCCGTATGTTTGAACGCGTCGATTTCAGAAGATATAGAAGCTAGAGACTTCAACTTTTTTTTCAAATGCTCGTATATAGCACGCGGATATCGAGTTTATCACTAAAAATCGATAACTCATCCCGTTATTTTTTTATCGATCAAAAACCTTATCGAAATGCAGTTATAAAATTATATCTACTACATCTTTAGAGCTAGAGTATCCAAATTTTAAATGTAGATTGATATGTACGTTATAGAATTTCGATTTTTGTTCAATTTCACCCCCCACCCTTATATCCACCCCCTCACCCATAAGTTTGTAAAAGGCGTATTTCAAATACTAGAGACTTGAGCTTTGGCAATTATACGCATAGTAATGATAAAACCACAATCTGAAAGTTTCATGGAGAACGTACATCCAGAAAAAAAGTTATTAAACAATTAAGTTCCCATAGTAAGCCCACACTGCAGCCCATGCGTGCGCGCCTATGGGTGTCTATGTATGTGTGTTTGCGTGTGTATGTGTGTGTTTGTGTAAGCAGAGAGACGCTAAAAATCATTTAAATTGCTGTTGCTTGAAGGGTTCAGGGGATCTCGTAGTCGAGCACTCTCGACTAGAGTTTTCTTACTTGTTCGTATATGCTCTGCTTCTAACATAACCGAAAAGATTGTCCAGACACGATCTCGCTCTGAGCGCTCTCTTTGTTATACCCTGATTTCCCATTTTCAATGGGTTCAGGGTATAACAAAGAGAGAGAAATGTATGTAACAGGCAGAAGGAGGCGTGGCAGACCCCACAAAGTATATATATTCTTGATCAGGGCGACGAGCTGAGTCGATTTGGCCCTGTCCGTCTGTCTGTCTGTCCGTCTGTCCGTATGTTTGAACGCGTCGATTTCAGAAGATATAGAAGCTAGAGACTTGAACTTTTTTTTAAAATGACCGTATATACAGCGCGCATATCGAGTTTACCACCAAAGATCGATAACTCATCCCGTTATTTTTTTATCGATCAAAAACCTTATCGAAATGCAGTTATAAAATTATATCTCCTACATCTTTAGAGCTAGAGTATCCAAATTTTAAATGTAGATTGATATGTACGTTATAGAATTTCGATTTTTGTTAATTAAGGCTCAAGAAGTGAAAATAAGGCACGACAAAATCCGTGCGCTGCGAACGCTCTCTATCTCTCTCCCTCTCTTTATGCTCTCTCTCCATGGTCTCTCGAATAGGGGCATCGCACAAAAATTGAAAGTTGTGTGCGACGATACCAGCTCTTTCCTTTTGAGTGAAGGGTATTCCGAAATCTTAAAAGCGTTGACCACGTTCATACAAAATGTTAGCGTTTTCATGATCATTTCTAGGAAGGGTATGAAAGCTTTGAGGCACATAAACAATATACAGTCCCTTACTACGTGTGTGAGCTTTTGTATGGCAGTGTGTGAACTGTTGCTGCCTGTAGCAATTTTAAAGCCTAGCATTTGCATTTGGTCGGTCTTACGGACTAACTATAATTAAAATTATTTTTTACACATTTTCAACCGAACAAATTATCGTAAAACACTAATAAGTGTATTAAATGCTTTGCAATATACATATGTATGAAATACGCATCATATTATACTCAAGCTCTACTCATTATTGCCCAAAATTTTGATTAAGTCATAAAGGCCCATTTTACAGTCACCCTACGATTCAAACCACACCAAATTTACAAACTACTAAATCCAGAGACAATTATCTTCCCTCTCAACAACCCGAAAGACGCAATAGGAGTCGTAGTAAGCCCCAAAGGAGGGTTAAGGTGAGTAAAATATTAAGGTAAAAAACAATTAAGAAAGCTCTAGTCGAGACTGCTCGACTACGAGATCCCCTGAACCCTTCGAGCAACAGCCATTTCAATAATGTTTAGCGTCTTTCTGCTTATACACACACATACACACGCAAACACACATATGTACATAGACACACCATAGGCGAACACGCATAAACACGCATGGGCTGCAGTGTGGGCTTACTATGGGAACTTAATTGTTTAATAACTTTTTTTGTGGACGTAGGTTCTTCATGAAACTTTTAGATTGTGTTAATATCATTAATATGCTTTAGTCCAGATTGCTCAACTACGAGATCCCCTGAACCCGTCGAGAAATTGATAATTCAATAATTATTCGCGCTAATCTGCTTACACAAGAAACACACAATGTTTACACTCAAAAAATATTAAAATTACAGGGTATTTTTTCGATTTGTCACGCTCCTAAAAAGGCGTAACAATTATTTATGGGGCATCGATTGAGGAGGTTGCCAGTATCTCAACTATCCAAATTTGACGTTTATATCTCTTATACTTTAGGAGAATTTATATGAGCTATACCATATAATCAATAAATTCATATTGTAATTTGAACATTACTAAACCTAGAGATTTTATTTATGCATGTACATAAATTTAAACATTATGATTACGCTCTGAAAGTTTCAATTGTAAGTTTACAAAAGAAATTTTTCAACAAATAAGTTCTCATAATATTGCCCGGCTTCAAATTCGACCAAACCTCCCTTTGAGTGTTAGTCATAATTGTTGCTGTTTGTATTTTTATAAAATGTCAAATATTGTATTTGTATATTTAGCCACTGTTTTAGTGTTTTACTTGGTGTCTTTTTCGCTACTATTTACAAACTGATGCAATCAATTTATATATATATATTTTTTTTTTTTTTTTTTTTTTTTTTTTTTTTTTTTTAGTATATAAGACAAACCATTATGGTTTTAAGGGATCTCCAAATCGGGCAGCCCGACTTGAGCTTGCCTGATTGTTTATATATTGTTTTCCAAACATATGATGAAATATATTTAGGTTGACTTTTGTTTGTTTTACAGATGCCGATACGCAAACTGATAAAAATACAGTCAAAGATACAGATACAGCGACTATAACCAACAGCTAAAGATACAGCTGATTGAATCCAAACACTTTGCACAATTTTCACAGGTAATGATCTCATGATGCGCTCTATTGATAGATACATACAAATCTGTATGTATGTATATGCATATACCTAAAGATACTTGCCAAAAAGATTTTTCGCCGCGCAACGAATACCTAACATATAGAAACGCAGATAAATACATAGATACAATGTACACATACACACACAAACATGCATTTAGCAGAGTTTTTAAAGGAAAGAGCCTAAAATACAGCTTTCATGGTCTGCTTAGGATTTGGGGTTGAGATTGAATCACTCACAGATGCTGTTGTTCAGTGACTTTCATTACTTTCAAGCACTAAAAACTACAGGCGCTAAGCCAAGTTAAAGAGCAACTGCTCACACGGCCAACTCTGGGTCTTAAGACAACAGTAATCAAAAGTCACCACCATGCGAAAAGAAAATCCCTCGAAAAGGGTTGCAGAGAAAATCGATGAGCGGGTAACTAAACGTTTCTTCTTCTACATCCTGTTATTGCTGTTAAGGTTAAAAATAACTGAAACAAGTAAGAAAACTCTAGTGGAAACTGCTCGACTAGGAAATCCCCTGAACCCTTCGGGGAACTGATATCTCAATAATTCTTCGCGTCTTTCGCAAACACATACATAGACACACATAGGACCGCACGCTTAAACACGCATGTGGATTATAACAAAAATCGAAATTCTACAAAGTACATTCGAGTCTATATTAAAAATTTGGATCTAACTCTAGAGATGTAGGAGATATAATTTACCTACCTAGAAGACAACTAGGCAAATGCAAAGGCAATGGTAAGGGAATAGTATCAATGATTCGACTCGCCTTGGGCTTGATTGGTTCAGTGAAAGCTTTTGCAGCTAAAGCATTTTTTTTTTATACCCTGAACCCATTGAAAATGGGAAATCAGGGTATAATGTTTTTGTTGAAATGTATGTAACAGGCAGAAGGAGGCGTGGCAGACCCCATAAAGTATATATATTCTTGATCAGGGCGACGAACTGAGTCGATTTAGCCCTGTCCGTCTGTCTATCCGTCTGTCCGTCCGTCCGTCTGTCCGTCTGTCCGTATGTTTGAACGCGTCGATTTCAGAAGATATAGAAGCTAGAGACTTCAACTTTTTTTTCAAATGCTCGTATATAGCACGCGGTTATCGAGTTTATCACTAAAAATCGATAACTCATCCCGTTATTTTTTTATCGATCAAAAACCTTATCGAAATGCAGTTATAAAATTATATCTACTACATCTTTAGAGCTAGAGTATCCAAATTTTAAATGTAGATTGATATGTACGTTATAGAATTTCGATTTTTGTTCAATTTCACCCCCCACCCTTATATCCACCCCCTCACCCATAAGTTTGTAAAAGGCGTATTTCAAATACTAGAGACTTGAGCTTGGGCAATTATACGCATAGTAATGATAAAACCACAATCTGAAAGTTTCATGGAGAACGTACGTCCAGAAAAAAAGTTATTAAACAATTAAGTTCCCATAGTAAGCCCACACTGCAGCCTATGCGTGCGCGCCTATGGGTGTCTATGTATGTGTGTTTGCGTGTGTATGTGTGTGTTTGTGTAAGCAGAGAGACGCTAAAAATGATTGAAATCGCTGTTGCTTGAAGGGTTCAGGGGATCTCGTAGTCGAGCACTCTCGACTAGAGTTTTCTTACTTGTTTTGTGTTCGTAATGCTGTTGGAGTCTGATGGTGGTGGGTTTTAGGCACGTTATCAGAGAACAACCCTCAGTGTTCCCCAATCCCTTCCACCAATTCGAGATGGGCGTTCGGTTTAATGGCTTCCGCGAGTTAAACAACATCTAATATTTGGGTGGTCGTCGAATTTTCAACACACAAAGAAAAGCCCGGCTCGGAGCCCAACGGCAGGAACAGAGGCAGCGGCAGTTTCAGTGACGGCGATGCCGATAAGCGCAGCCAGCGACAACAGAAACAATTTTGATTGCAGCTAAGAACAAAGAGCAGCGCATCAGCCTCAGCAAATTTCTTTTTAGTAAAATAAATAAGTAAGAACGTTGCAGTCGCGCGTTACCGACTGCAGAATACTCCTTCACGTCCCATCAGCAAAATGCAGTTTTTAGACACCTCATTATTGGCCAGTTCTTAGAACGAGCTAACGGTAACCTAATTGCAAAATTTGGATGCTTATAGAATCATAACATTAGCTCACGTACTCAATTTCAACGTTCTAGCTTTAAAATTCTAGGAGATACAGTTTTACCCCCTTTACCGCGCCCTCAATGGGCGAAGATATATCCACCATAGCTGTTGGACTTGTGTGGTCGACGCGGATCTACATACCAATTACATTTCAGCATTCTAGCTCTTCAACTAACATGATTTGTGGTATATCGGAAAATACATTTTCCGATTTGACACACCCCTAGTGAGCGGATCGTTAAAATTTAAACACTTTATAAATCGGAGATATACACGAGTATGTGTTCCAAATTTCAAGTCGCTAGCTTCAAAAGCGTCGAAATGAACTACGTTCATGCGGACAGACGGACGGACAGCAAAACGAACATTGCACAAAGCCAATATACTAAAAACTGCATTTTATACAGTATTAGAACTAAACTTAGCTACTAAATTGCTGATGAGATGACCTTTATAACTTAATCAGAAATTTTTGGCAATAATAGGTACAGCTTGAGAATGATATGACATGTGTATTTTATATATTGCAAAGCATTTAATAAACTTATTAGTGTTTTACGAAAATTTTTTCGGTTGAAAATGTGTATAATTAATTTTAATTATATATGTGTAATTATAGTATTTATGGATATACACACATTTATAAACATGATTAGCAATAATAATATATAAATCTACTTATGTACATACATTCATATGTATGTTCATACATAGTACATCTGTGTGAAGTGGTTATGACAGTCCGTAAGATCAACCAAATGCAAATGCTAGGCTTTAAAATAGCTACAGGTAAGAAGAGCTTCGAACACTGGCATACAAAAGCTTACACACGTAGTATGTGTGCATGCTTTTCGCCAAATCATATTGTTTATGCGCCTCAACGCTTTCATACCCTTTCTAGAAATAATCATGAAAACGCTAACATTATGTATGAACGTGGCCAACGCTTTTAAGATTTCGGTATACCCGTCCGTCCGTATGTATGAACGCGTCGATTTCAGAAGATATAAGAGCTAGAGACTTGAACTTTTTTAAAATAACCGTATATACAGCACGCATATCAAGCTTATCACAAAAAATCGATAACTCATCCCGTTTTTTTTAGCAATAAAAACCTTATCGAAAGACAGTTATAAAATTATATCTCACACATCTTTAGAGCTAGAGACTCTCCAAATTTTAAATGTAGACTCATATGTACTTTATAGAATTTCGATTTTTGTTATAATTCACCATCCACCCTTATATACGCCCCCTCACCGACACCTTTGTAAAAGGCGTATTTCAAATACTAACGACTTGAGCTTCGGCACATACACGCATATTAATGATATAAACAGAATCTAGTTTCATGAAGAATGTACATCCACAAGAAAAGTTATTAAACAATTAATTTCCCATGGTAAGCCCACACTGCAGCGATGCGAAGAATTATATTAATATCAGTTCTCCGAAGGGTTCAGGGGATCTTGTAGTCGAGCATACATATATACTTGATCAGGGCGATGAGCTGAGTCGATATAGCCCTGTCCGTCTGTCCGTCCGGCCGTATAATGCGTCGATCTCAGAAGTAATAAGAGCTAGAGAGCTGAAATTTTGTATGCAGTACCAGTTTATCATATATTTTCGATAACTCATTCGATATCTTTTTTATCGAGGATAATCGATAAATGGATTTTGTTTTTTCAGCCTTATTTGAACATTAATAGACCTAGAGACTTCAGATTTACTGTGTATATACATTTGATGGATACACACATTTTGTAAATTTGGGTACTACGCCCCCTTCGCCACCAATTTGTAAAAAACACACACATTTATACATTATGATTATGTTCTGAAAGTTTCATTAAGATTGTACGTCTACAAACGAAATTATTCAACAAATAAATTCTCATAATATTGCCCATACCGCTGCGCAGCCCAAGCGCAGTCGCTGCTTACTGCGAAGTTAGCAGAGTGCGGGTCTATGCGTGCAGGTGGATGCATGTGTATGGGTGTGTGCTTAAAAGAACTGCAGAATGATTGGACCATCAGCATGGAGGGTTCAGGGTATCTCCTAGTCGAGCAGTCTCGACTTGTTTTTCTTCTTCAGTTCTTACTTGTTTTTTCTCAAAAATATCAATCATTTTTTCTTAAATATTACAATATTATTTACAGACCAAAAGCATGTAATATGTTTTTATATAAAAACAAGTAACAAAGCTCTAGTCGAGACTGCTCGACTACAAGATCTCCTGAACCCTTCAGAGAACTGATATTTATATAATTCTTCGCATCGTTCTGCTTACAAAAGAAACATACACGCACACGCGGACATACATATGTACATAGTCACACATAAGCACGCACGCATAAACACGCTTGGGCTGCAGTGTGGGCTTACTATGGGAACTTAATTGTTTAATAACTTTTTTGTGGACGTACGTTCTTCATGAAACTTTTACATTGTGTTTATATCATTAATATGCGTGTATGTGCCGAAGCTCAAGTCTCTAGTATTTGAAATACGCCTTTTACAAACTTAGTGGTGAGGGGGTGGATATAGGGGTGGGGGGTGAAATTGAACAAAAATCGAAATTCTATAACGTACATATGAATCTAAATTAAATTGGAGATTCTGGCTCTAAAGATGTAGGAGATATAATTTTATAACTGACTTTTGATAAGGTTTTCTATCGATGAACAAGTAAGAAGACTCTAGTCGAGACTGCTCGACTAGGAGATACATTGAACCCTCCAAGCTGATGTTCCAATCATTCTGCACACATACATACACATGCATCTACCAGCACAAATAGGCCGACGCTCTGCTAACTGCGTAGTAAGCAGCGACTGCGCTTGGGCTGCGCTGCAATGTGGGCAATATTATGAGAATTTATTTGTTGAATAATTTCGTTTGTAGACGTACAATCTTGATGAAACTTTTAAAACATAATCATAATGTGTAAATGTGTGTACATTCCAAAGCACAAGTCTCTAGTACTTGATATACGTTTTTTACAAATTGTGGGCGAAAGGGGCGGGGTATACAAAATCTGTAAATTACAAAATGTGTGTATCCATCAAATGTATATACATAGTAAATCTGAAGTCTCTAGGTCTAATAGTGTTCAAAAACATGAAAAAACATTATCAATTGATCGATTATACTCGATAAAAAGATATCGAATGAGTTATCGAAAAAATATGATAAACTCGTACTGCGTTCTACGAGTTTCAGCTCTCTAGCTCTTATAACTTTTGAGATCGACGCACTCATACGGACGGACGGACGGACGTACGGACAGGGCTATATCGACTCAGCTCGTCTCCCTGATCAAGATTATATATACTTTATGGGGTCTACGATGATTCCTTCTGCCTGTTACATATTTTTCACAAAACCATTATACCCTGATTTCCCATTTTAAATGGGTTGAGGGTATAAATAATAACGAGATGAGTTATCGATTTTTGGTGATAAACTCGATATCCGGACATTTAAAAAAAATCTGAAATCGACGCGTTCAAACATACAGACAGACGGACCGGGCTAAATCGACTCAGTTCGTCTGATCAAGAACATATATACAATGGGGGACAAAAGTATTTTGACAACGCATTGCAAAAACTTAAACCGCTTGTTTCTTCATGCTGAGAGAGGTAACGGTACCCATTATATTTTTTAGAGAGAGCAAACATAATAGGCTTTAAGTGACCAAAATATTGCAATGATATCACACGTCATTATTTTTCTATAATTATTTGCATGGCAGACTATCGTTTTTTGGCTGGACAAAAGTATTTTGACAACAATATTAATTTAATAAAGTGATAGAAAAACTTAACTATGGAGATAGTAACATTAATATTATTAAAAAATAAGCCCACTTCTAACATCAAGGACCTTCTGTAAGCGATCTAACCTAATTTTATAATGTTTTTAATGAAACATCCTGCCAAAGTCCTCAAACCTCAGTTATCAGTCTCCTTGGGCGTTCTTGATAAGTTTGAGTTACGTTTTACTTTTGAATAAGGCCACACATTCTCTATAATATTGTGATCAGGGGTCTGAGGTGGCCAATCTAATGTATTGACTTCAATATCCCTCGAAAATTCAGTTCTAATATGGGCTTTGTGGCATGAAGCGTTGTCCTGCTGCAGTGTAAATGATTTTCCAATGAACCGGTGACAGGAACTCGTTGCGTGGTCATTCAGGACACGTAAATAATTGTCCTTCATCATTGTCCTATTAATAAATATCAAATTGATGAGGCTACCGACACACACGAAACCTCAGAGCACTACCGATTCTTCACTATGTGACACCCGCTCGTACACAGGCCTTTTTTCTTTGCGAATATTCTTTGGCAACCTTCTGTAAATCGCTTTTTTTTATCCATGATACTCAAAGGAACCATCGTCAATCCATAATACTTGTCCCCAGAATAATTGCGGCTTGCCTATGAAGGATTCAGCAAATCGTTACCTTTCTGGTTTATTTTATAGTGATAGCAAAGGTATTGAAAGGTCTATAACGTAGAAAAATTGGCCTTCTTTCGCCGACTTGGGATAGTTTTTCTACTTATTGATAATTTATGATTATTTTTGAGTTTAATCGACATGACTTTTAGGAAAATCCGCACATTTTCTTTAAATGTTATCAATATTATGCGGTCTTCTACAGTTTTTTGTGAATGATCTTCGCGATCTGGGTTTTTTTTTGAGTGAATCAGTTTTCTATTTTTTGTTAATTTAGTAGTAAATTGCTCATAGAAATAGATTTTATAAGATTGTAAGGTATTCCACAGAAATACCTGCATTATTCTGCGTGACCGATTGATTTTTTAAAGATTTCACTTAATCACGTGGATTGCCAATAATTTATCAAAAAATATGATCAAATAAAGGCTATTATTAAAGAGGGCTCGAAAAATAACTAAAAAAAATAAAATACGTATTTTGTATCTCAAGCGAATTACTGAAAATGAATATGAAAAGGAATGTCAAAATACTTTTGTCCAGCCAAAAAACGATAGTCTGCCATGCAAATAATTATAGAAAAATAATGACGTGTGATATCATTGCAATATTTTGGTCACTTAAAGCCTATTATGTTTGCTCTCTCTAAAAAATATAATGGGTACCGTTACCTCTCTCAGCATGAAGAAACAAGCGGTTTAAGTTTTTGCAATGCGTTGTCAAAATACTTTTGTCCCCCATTGTATGTACTTTGTGGGGTCTGCCACACCTCCTTCTTCCTGTTACATACTTTGAACAAAACAATTATACTCTGATTTCCCATTTTCAATGGGTTCAGGGTATAAAAAAACTATTTTCGCAAAACTTATACATATGTATGTATGTACATATGTATATGCATATCTCTATGTGCAATACTCACTTCTCACGATGCAGCAAACAAATGCGGTCCTTGGCCACTTTCAGTTTCTTGGCTATAATCTTCTTCAAGCTTTCGATGGTAATGTGTGGCTCAACTCTGACGCAGAAATTGCCGCCAGTTGTTGTAGTGATATACAGGTTAATCATCATATTATTACGTTCTGTTCCAGTTGCCGTTCCCAATCCAGTTCTGTTGGCAACAGTTGTGGGACTGCAGCTGTTGGTACTATTGCTGAGCAACACACTTGTTGTGGCCATTGCGGTTGCCATGGCCGCAGCCTGTGAAAACGTTTGCCTGCCAGCATTGTTGCTGTTATTGTCAGTGCTCTTGCTCTTGTTGTTGTTACCAATGTTGCTGCTGATGGTTCCACTACTGTCACACCTTGCTCCATTTGTTGCTGCTGCCTCGTTTTTAGCATTGGCGTCCGTCGCTTTCGCATTTGTCGTGTTCGTTGTGGTTGATTTATCCATTATTGAACAAATATATCTCTTTCACGCAAAAAAAAAAAAAAAAAAAAAAAAAAACAGACTCAATTGGTCAGGGAAAATATTCAACACAAAATAAAGCAAATTAACAATCAGCAATTGAAAGCTCTGTACACAAAAATATGCGTCGAAAATCGCGTAACTGAGGCTGTGACGTTGATGTCTCGGCGACTGTGGCGTTGGTTCAATCGATTATGTATACACACCACACCTTATGTGTACGTACACACACAGCTACGCATACGCGCAACCACACAGAGGGATAAAAACGAACGCATGCACGCACCGCACGAAGAGCGAGAAACGTCAACGCTGACAGCTGAAGGCAGCTGCGCTGCTTCTAAATTGTTTGTCTATTTGCTGCGTGGCGACTGAGAAGTGTTGCTGTTATTGCTGCCACCAAAGTATGGGGGCTGGTTACGAGAGTTACGTGTATTCGGAAACAAGCGAACGATGCGTGGTAGGTTTTTGTTTTATGTTAATTTTTTGGTGATCGATTGCGAAACCATTTACAGTTTGACTTTCACTGCCGTTGCTGTTCCTACTCGATTTCTTGTTGGCTAAGATAAAATTTTCGGCTTATTCTATGTATCTGTGTTTATTGGAAAATTCTTCTAATGTCCAAGTATGTCGCATATGCTTATTCATTTAAGCGAGACACGCGGCAAATGCTCAGAATTCGATGTCACTTACAGAAATACTCGCTGTTGTGGGCTTTCATAAATATGTGCTGTTAGCACAGACACAATTCATCTTTATCTCTTTAGCAAGGGTCAAGAATCAACCGAAGGCAACGATGATGACCAACTATAAAACCAATTATAAAAATAAAATAAAATAAAATAAAAACCTCAACACACACACACCAGGCGTCAACGCACTGTCAGAAAAGTAAATCTCGCGCACCAAGCGTCACACATTCGCCTCGTCCGGCCTTGGATTTTCTTCTAAATTATCGATGACGTTTTTAATTTGAAAGCCTTCAAGTTATCGGAATTCATCGTTTACATAACATAGTTAAGTTAAATAACCACTGTTAAAAGACACAGTAGGTCACTGTTAAAAGACACAGTAGGTTGCGCAAAGAACAGTTCCGTTACTTTTAATGTTAACTAACAACAGCTCTTTTGTGACGTCACATTTTTAGATTTGCTATGTTATCCCGGCTGGGGCTTCAGCAGAGATCGGCCTAGTAATCCAAAACAAGTAAAATTAAGTATATATAAGCAGATTTCACTAATTTTATTAACATACAAAAAGAAACTAAGTATAAAATATAATTAACTGGGAGGCCTTTCGAAAGCAGCAATGATATGGCCAAAATGGCCAATATGTCAGCAGGAGTGGTTGATGGATATATGTATGTACATATGAAGTTAACTGAGTTTTCGCCATCAATAAGGTTTATCTATCTACATATTCAAATATAGTACACGTTAAAGCTGCACCAATAAAAGTGTTGGCCACACCTGTTGTCATGTCAGAAACATCCGGTGGAATGAAATAAAATTGGTACATTAATTACAAAATCGAAAACTGAACATGATTATGAGCATTAAAACCCAAGGAAACATATAATGTGTCCGAATCAACTCTAAAAAGCTAGGCAGAAGCTAACAATGCTGTGTATCATCTATGGCCATTAGATTCGTAGTATAATAAATGAAATTAGTGAATATTATGATGCGGATTGATGAGTAATGCATAATACTTAGTAGTAACTATTTAGTTTTCAAAATTAGAACATAAGAAAATCAAATTAAAGCTATTCTACGCGAAAGTAAAAGTGGCCAAGGGATTGGGTGGTCAATTACTGCCTAGAAAACTACTTAACATATTACCATTAACAAAAACCTTTATATTGTCCGATACGTGAATCAACATATGTATATAGAACTTGTGATTGACTGCCCAGCTCGTTTTATTTAGTCTACTAGTTTTAAAACAAATAACAGTGTCAAAATTGCTTGTTTTTCACACAAATTTAAACGCGCGCGCACCATATTCTGAAATAATGGCGTCACGCTGTTAAAACAGCTGACCGCTTTGCGTAAGCATAACCAACGATCACTCAATCGTGGGCAGGGGTGTCATTTTAACTTTTTCCCGTCAGATCTGGCTTCATTTGAAGTCTCATGCGGGAAAAATTTGAAAACGGCGGGTTGCGGGAATTCTGGCTTTAAAAAAATTAATTTAGCTCTATTTTAGCTTTATTTAATTTTCATGATTTATTTTGCTTTTTATCTCTCTCAACACTAAAAATCATGAATACAAGTATAGATAAATGATTTTGTATCATACAATCTATCGAAATCTTTTCGTGGTTTAAGTAACAGCTGGTTGTGTTTTAATTTTACTGCGTTGAAAAATGTCGAAGGTATATAAGCAAAGTGTTCGCGATGTGTGGCTACAGGCTGACGAGTTTAAAGATTGGCTGCGGAAAGACCTAACAGATTCCACCAGGGTGTACTGCAGCTACTGCAAGTGCGGTCTGACTGCAAAGCTGTGTGACTTGCGTGCCCACGCCTCAGCAAAAAAAAAACACAAGGGTGCACTAAGTGGATTTACACAAGAAGAATAAATTGATTTTGGGCAAAATCCATCGAAAACCACGGAGCAAGAGGTAGCACTTTGCCTCTTTATAGCAAAACAGTGTTCAGTTGCTCCAATAAACCACCTGGACAGTCTCTGCCAACAAAAATTTTGCGACAGTATTACTGCGTCTCGCATAAAGGGGCACCGTACTAAATGTACATACATAATACAAAAAATGCGTTTGCTCCTCATTTTCGAGAGGATCTTAGAGATCACATTGGAAGCGCTAAATTTAGTTTAATTCTGGATAAATCAACTGATATAAGTTGCACTAAGCTGCTCGGTAAATAGAATTCGTTATTAAATACGTTTCTGTTAAGCGTGGAGTGATGGTATCAACGTTTCTCAATTTAATTTCATTAGAAAGTGGAGATTCGTTGTCTATTGTTGATGGCATTAAAATAAACTTAGAAACTGGAATTTGGATTTAGCATATTTGGAAGGCATCGGCACAGATTGGCTCAAATCAAAGTGTATATAGGGAGATGAAGAAGGTAGCGTCTTCGCTCCTCTTAATTAAATGTGCCTGCCATTTAGTGCAGCTAGCAGTGAACCATGCCTGCAAGCAATGTTTCCCAGAGGGACTGGAATACCTCGTATATGGGACATATAATTTTATTATTATGTTTAAAAGAATCTTGTATTATCATTGTCAAGTCATTGAATATCTCTTTAAAACAAATGAATAAAAATAAATTAATTTAACTAAGAAAATTATGTTTTTAAGCCTAGCTTTTATTTTGGCTTAATTTTTCTTAAATTTAGCTTCATTTTTTTGCCAATCTGGCTCTATTTGCTCGAAAAATTATGACAGCACTGATCGTGGCCAAATAGCACATAGGTGTGCTTCATATGGGAACAGGACCCTTTCGGTTGAGCGCTCACAGCGCACTGTCCTTGTCGTGCAGTATTTTCACTGCTCGAACCTCCAGCGTCAGCGAAATTTAACAGTTTCGAGCTGTAGAAAATGTTGTTCTGGATGTCTAGTCTGTGTGTTCTCTGGTCAGTGTGTATACTTAATTTTACTTGGTTTGGATTACTTGGTCGATCTCTGCTGAAGCCTCCACCAAGTTTCAGCCGGGATAACATAGCAAAATCTGAAAATGTGACGTCACAAGAGAGCTGTTAGTTAACATTAAAACATTTTTTAACATTGAGTGGCAGCCTACTGTGTCTTTTAACAGTGGTCCACCATCACTCAATCGTGATAATTGCCTACTAACATACGACGAATATATATATGCAACTCTGAGACTAAAACGCCACCTACTTCAAGTAACATGGTTGCATTCGTTGTCAGCTATCAATTTTGACAAGCGGAAGTGTCTTCCTTGTGTCAAAACGAAGCCTAGTTCTTTTCGTTTAAAGGTCTCTTGGGCGAAAGTTGTGTTTTTCTGTGCATTTCACGTTTCGTGTCAAAAACTAAAGACTTAAAGTAAGTGATCTTGCAAACTATAGTGATGCCTTATACAAATTATTAATTAAGATAAATAAATGAAAACCGCTTGCGATGCCATATATACGAGAAGATTAACATTGTAACATGTTTGTATATTCATAGCATGCGTTACGTGGCTGCATACCTGTTGGCTGTTCTCGGTGGACAAGATAGCCCCGCCAATGCTGATCTGGAAAAAATTCTCAGCTCTGTGGGTATTGAGGCCGACGCCGAGCGTCTGGCCCGTGTCATCAAGGAGCTGAAGGGCAAAAGCATAGACGATCTGATAAAAGAAGGTCGTGAAAAGCTATCATCGATGCCCGCTGGCGGTGGTGGTGCTGCTGCTGTACCCACAGCCGGTGCTCCAGCGGCTGCTGCTGGTGGCGATAAGAAGGAAGCCAAGAAAGAAGAGAAGAAGGAAGAGTCCGAGTCTGAAGATGACGATATGGGCTTCGCTCTCTTCGAATAATCTAACTTCCTTCAACATCCGTACATATGTACTGCGTAAAACATTCACAACAGCAGAATTTAAGGTACGTCCTGTATGCAATAAAAAATAAAAACATGGAGAGATGTGCAAATATATGATGAACCGAGCTTGCACCATCTTTCGACTGATCACAAACGTTGATGCCATACAAGTTTTTCTGATTCATTGCCATCCCGCTCCCACAGTAGTTTTGCGCAATATTCAACGAGACGAACTGCTTCATCCATTGTTAATGTTGTTATTTTATTTTTTGCAGAACGACTGGGCAGCACAATTGTCGACTGCGTCACATTGCTTAAAATGACGTTCAAAACTTGTTAATACCACCTGACAAATATATTTTGTTTTAAACTAAAGGGAACCTTAAAATGTTTATTTCTATGAAATAAAAATCTGCAGTGTTTACGCTTTATATACGTACAAATGTGTTTTTTTTTACAATTGAAATGTGAGGAATATGTTCTTATTCGTTTAATTTAGTTTTCATATAAAGCAATCTCTGATCTCTTAACTTATGAGCAGGAACTTTCAGCCGCAGTTGATGGGTACCGCAGATCCACCTAATGGAGCATCATTAAAATAGCAACGTACCCAATCTAGGTGCAGCTTCAATTCATTGTTTTATTTAATTGCAGTGTACATATGTATCTTGTATTTGTGTAGAGAAAAAGAGTATTCATGTACATATCCATAGGAATTCGCTATTTTGTGGTTATAATTTCCGATCAATTGAAATATGTAAATTAAGTGATGAAAAAATGTACATATGTAATGCAAGAAGTTCAGTTAAATTTATTCAATCAAATTAGATGTTAATGTTAAGATGGTCACTAAGCAACATATAAGTAGTCCCATTTGTATGACTGCAGCTTTATATACATACATAAGTACTTATATGTACATACATATATACACAGTAGGTTACTTGATAAACTTGTAATTGAGACTAACTTCATTTGTCCTTCTAGTCTCGAATCTCTACTACCAACGCTTGAAGGATTTTAGCCTTGTTATGACAAAAGTGTACAATACTTTCCTTTAGACAGAGATGGGTCATAATTATGCGTTTCCAGGGTTTGTTATTAAATGTTAATGGTGTGCACGCGCGCGCGGTAATCGATAATAACAGATGGCAACGCTCGGATTCTGGATAAGTACCGTTGGATTTTTAATAAACCGCTTATCCGCGTGAACTTTGCAAACGAGCGGAAATCGAAGTCTGGACTGCAGTTTCTGAGCTCTGTTCGTTCGTTCAAGTCGAATTTGCGTGCCGAATTCCTCGGTTTTTTATACTGTATTCTGCCATTTTGTTTTTTGTTCTAAAAATGACTGCCATCCGCAATATGTCTGAGTTCCACAAACGCTTCGAGGCGGCCGAACATAAAGTGATTGTTCTGGACTTTTATGCCACATGGTGCGCTCCGTGCAAGGACATTGACAAGGTGGTGAAAGCACTCGCCCGCCAGTACGCCCACAAGGTGGATGTAATTAAGATCAATGTGGACCGATTTGAGGATTTGGTGGAAACTTACAAGGTGCGCAGCATGCCAACATTTGTGTTCATCAAGAACAATCGTAAAATTGGCCGTGTCGTTGGAGCAGATGAGCACAAACTAAAGCAAACATTGTCTAAAGTCTGTAAATAATCGGTAATTTAGTGACGCAGGCGTCGCCATTGATTGGTTGATTATAAATATAACTGCAACGCCAGCCATTTTGAGAATACATGGTTGCTCGGATATAACCTTTAAATTCCAATATGATATTTTTAACGTATGAAGATATGTAATAAATAGGTTTAGATATAATTAAATATGTAATTTAAATAAGTAAAACGATTTAATGCCACAAAACGCATATACTTTATTGCTCCGCATTAACCAAATATCTATCAATATATTCGCTTCTACTTATGTATTTCTGTATGGTCCTGAGCCAGAGGATTTAATTTGATATATGTATGTATGTATGTACATGCATATGTAAATGGAGTAAGATCGAGCGAGATTAATACACAACAGAAACCGTTTTCATTCTTATTACATACACATGTACATATGTATGTACATATGCATCAGAGCGATGAGCCGAGTCGATCTAGCCGTGTGTGCCATATACATATGTATGTATGTGCATATGTATCTATAGGTTCATATGTATGTACATACATACATATGTATACCCGTTTGATTTCGTTTTCCAAGCATAGAATGAATACCATATCAGTGAGAGACTTCGGATTATCGCTATTAAGTACTGAGATGTTGGATACCTCCCACTTTATATGTAATAATATATAACATATATGTACATATGTAGGACGATTGAAATAGTAGCTCTGGAAGAGGTTCCGGTATCGCCTAGCGAGTACGTCCGACTGCAGCTCACTACTTGTTACTGCTTGAATTGTTTTCCAACACACTAAACACATACATACATATACATATGTATATGTACATACCACAATAGTTAAGTGGTGGACTTCTGTATCAATCCAAATTCTTCAATGAAGTTATCAGCAGGGGACCTATAATATTCAATTCAATATTTAATAATAATTGGAGATCCTCGCAGCTGAATGAATCATTTAAAGGAATTCAAACTTTGAACTGCTCGTGCTACAAAGATACATACATATGTATGTACATGTGACATGTCTCTAGCTCTTATACATAGGTTCTGAGACTAACGTCTTTATAAAGACAGGCAGACGGACAAAGTTTTATATGCACTGAAGTGGTTGTATCCCTTATGTATATTACATTTTAACGAGAACATTATATCAATATAAACAAAACAGTGCGCAACAATGTAAATTAAGGTCTAAGAAGTGCAGTAGTTCTTGTGGTCTTCGAGAATGTAATCGTCCTGGGTATATCTTGTGTGCTGATTTGGTGTTAACGCTTGGAAATCATCTTCGTCCGTTGTTGTTTCGGCTACGTAATTCTCTAGCTCCCGTTGATGCTTCTTGCGTTCTGCTGTTTGCTTGCGTTCTCGTCGCTTAGATATAAATTTTTCAAACTGGTTGCTCTTGGATGTGACCACGTTGGCCTCAACCTCGGCTAGTTTATGTTGCATGCGTGTCAGCTCCGGAATTGTCTGATGTAGATCTACTTGTTGATGCTGCTCCCAAGCGCTCTTTGATTTGCGCATTTTAACCAGAATCTTATCTATGATGAGGCGATGATCTAGGCCGAACACATCGTGTCGCATGTCGGAAAGCTCCGCTTTCGGCGGCAGCGTTGCAGAATTGCCATAGAAATCCTGACGCATTATCTGGGCGGCATCGAAGTTGGGTTGCAGCTGTTGATCCATGCCCTGGCTATCAGCCGGCTTGCTTAAATTAAGTGCGCGCAGAATCCCTTCCACATTATTGATGTTGGTGCCACATTTGTCACGCACGAATTTGATGCGCGGCACCTCACCCATGAGCCGCAGCTGCGAGAGCTCGTGGCGAAGCTGCCCACTGCAGCGATGTAATTCCGCTTCCAGCAAAATATTACTGCCCAGCCAATAGACATTGATGCAGCTGAAATCAGAGGAGATTTTCACGCGCGATACCTGCAGTCCGCGTCCCAGTATTGACTCCGCTGCCTCCCCCGTAGCGAGTAGGTCAGTGATGTGGGTCATGAACAGTTTGTTGAGTACAGACATTCGTCTCGTATTGTTCCTAAAGCCGGTGAGCTTGCTATTACCAAACTGCGATGACTGAAATATCACATTTGCCGATTGAAAGGAGCTGCTGCTGCTATTGCAGCTAGAACTTTTGCTGTTGGTATCGTGACAGGGATACCAGTGCTTCCTTGTGCCTGCCACACGACTACCAAATAGTTTGCTCATAACGTTGCTCTGCCTCGTTGCATTTGTTCTAGGGGTGTTGTTGCCCTTGGCGCGTATGCACATTGAAATTAGTGGCAACTGTGGCAGCAACCGGTTGCGTAACATTTCTTGTTTTCCTCTTTGTATTATATTGCTTTTTTTTTATGCGAGAATACGCATATTGCCTGCTATGAAAGAACTGCAGTTTCTTCTTATTATGCTTTGCTTACACCAAATTATCGATAGTTGATACGGGCAACATGAAAGAGGGAGAAAGCAACCGACTTCTTTGTATGTGTTAGAACTATGGACTGCTCCAATCACTGTTGCCATTTTGGCTTATTTTAAGCTAGATTTAGCATATTTTGAGATCAACAATCTTGAAAAATGATTGAAAAGCTTATAGCACTAACCAGACAACACATAGACCGGACAACTAGTGTAAAGCGTTTCGCACACTTATTTTCGAGCGTAATCTCCCAGACCACTTCGTTTTTGCTCGGCTCTTCACTTTTAGGGTTCAGCCCAGCGATGCCAAGTCAAAATTTGAGAATTACGTACGTAGCCAGGCTCCAAAATCTACGCATTTTTACGTAGCACAATTTTGCTGAAATACGTAGATCTACGTACTTTTTTTAAAAGCTTAAAAACAATAAAATGAAATTAATAAACCATTAAATTTGTAAATTAACTGTATTGTAATTCGTTGTTATTAATTTCATTTGTCGTTTTAGAAAGCAAATTGCATTATTCAAATTATACATATTCATTTATGCACATGTTTTACAAAAATGTATACATGTTTTGATTAAAATATTTTAGGTGTTTGTCAGAAGGCTCTAAGTTTTCCTTTAATCCACTTTTGGTGTAACTGTATTTTTATTAGAGGTTGACGCCTCTGGCAATATAGAAAGTATAGTTGGTTGATCGATGCCTAAGAGTAAAATAATGGCAATAATACTGATTAAAATAACATAAAAAACAACATAAAACACTGTTTAATAAATTTTTCACAAAATAATTTATTAAAGGAAATAGAACTACGAACGTATAAAAAGAGCACAAAAAGCACTTGGACACACGACAAAACTTGAGAATTATAAAACCCAACACTATACATACTTCACAAATTTTTTTTGTGCTTAACAGAAGCTTCATGCTTCTCTACGTCCCTCTTGACAGAAGAGCATTTGAGATCTGCTTTGCAAGATTTGCAATTAAGAAAAAAAAGATTACCCCTACTGCTTCTTGTCAACCAGGAATACTTTTTTCCCAAGCTGCTGAGTAATTCACATCGTAGTGCACTTTCCTTTTCTTGTCAACATGTTAACAATTCCATTTTTTTTACATGCACATTAACTTCTTTCCCTCCAATTCTAAAGTAAGCGATGCCACTTTTTGCAATTTGGCGCTGCTAACCCATTGAAAACGGCATTCGTAAACATATCGAAATAATAATTTAGTGCTGTTAACCCAATGTAAATCATATCATCTTTATTATTATATATTGATATATTGATATTACCCAAAAATAGCAGATTTTTGCATTATTTCTTAAAAGTACGTAATTTTAGTCTCAAAATACGTAGGTACGTAGATCTCCTTTAAAATACGTAGATCTAGATATAAATACGGAGGGTTGGCATCGCTGGTTCAGCCTACGAAAATATGGGAGGAGAAAATCATTTGTCTTTATGCGCTCGGCCGAGATGGTCGACTATTGAACAAGAATGCCCTATGCTTAATTTTTTACTTGCTCTCTCTCTCTCTGCTCTCTACTATCTCAAATATTGATATGTGTGTATGCACGTGAGCACAAGCAGCAGCTCACAAAAATTGAAATTTCTTCGCAGCAAGGACCCATGTCTTCCCTTCTGTACGAAGAGTATACCGAACTCTTCAAACCGTTTGCCATGCTCATGCAAAATGTTAGCTTTTTATACCCTGAACCCATTGAAAAAGGGAAATCAGGGTATAATGGTTTTGTTAAAAGTATGTAGCAGACAGAAGGAGGCCTGTCAGACCCCACAGAGTATATATCGAGCTTATCACCAAAAATCGATAACTCGTCCCGTTATTTTTTATCGATAAAAAACCTTATCGACAGTCAGTTATAAAATTATATCTCCTACATCTTTAGGGTAGAGTCTCCAAATTTGTAGATTTATATGTATGTACGTTATAGAATTTCGAATTTTGTTCAATTTCACCCTTCACCCCTACATATATCCAACCCCTCACCCATAAGTTGGTAAAAGGCGTATTTCAAATACTAGAGACTTGAGCTTCGGTACATACACGCATATTAATGATATAAACACAATCTAAAAGTTTCATGAAGAACGTACGTCCACAAAAAAAGTTATTAAACAATTAAGTTCCCATAGTAAGCCCACACTGCAGCCTATGCGTGTTTATGCGTGCTCTCCTATGTGTGTCTATGTATGTGTGTTTGCATATGTGTGTGTGTGTTTGTATAAGCAGAAAGACGCTAAAAATTATTGAACTGGCTGTTGCTCGAAGAGTTCAGGGGATCTCATAGTCGAGCAGTCTCGACTAGAGCTTTCTTACTTGTTATACCCTGAACCCATTGAAAATGGGAAATCAGGGTATAATGGTTTTGTTAAAAGTATGTAACAGGGAGAAGGAGGCGTGGCAGACCCCACAAAGTATATATATTCTTGATCAGGGCGACAAACTGAATCGATTTAGCCATGTCCGTCTGTCCGTCTGTCCGTATGTATGAACGCGTCGATTTCTGAAGATATAGAAGCTAGAGACTTCAACTTTTTTTTAAAATGCTCGTATATAGCACGCGTATATCGAGTTTATCACTAAAAATCGATAACTCATCCCGTTATTTTTTTATCGATCAAAAACCTTATCGAAAACCAGTTATAAAATTATATCTCCTACACCTATAGAGCTAAAGTCTCCAAATTTTAAATGTAGACTCGACTGCACTTGATAGAATTTCGATTTTTGTTATAATTCACCCCCTACCCCTATATCCACCCCCTTACCCTCATCTCTGTAAAAGGCGTATTTCAAATACTAGAGACTTGAGCTTTGGCAAATATACGCATAGTAATGATAAAACCACATTCTGAAAGTTTCATGAAGAACGTACGTCCGCAAAAAAAGTTATTGAACAATTTAGTTCCCATAGTAAGCCCACACTGCAGCCCATGCCTCTTAATGCGTGCGTGCCTATGGGTGTCTATGTATGTGTTTGCGTGTGTGTGTGTGTTTGTATAAGCTGAAAGACACTAAAAATGATTGAAATGGCTGTTGCTCGGAGGGTTCAGGGGATCTCGTAGTCGAGCAGTCTCGACTAGAGCTTTCTTACTTGTTAAAATTAAATTTGTAATCTTAATATATAGTATTATAGCCTATAACGTTGCGCGCTCTGAGTAGCGCTGTCGGTTCACATGATCCTGTTGATGGGCCCAGCTTGTAGCGTTGGGCGTGGCCGAAATTCTATGAAATGCATATGAGTCTACATTTAAAATTTGGAGACTCTAGCTCTAAAGATGTAGGAGTTATAATTTTATAACTGACTTTAGATAAGGTTTTCTACCGATAAAAACAAAATATCGGGAGGAGTTATCGATTTTTAGTGATAAGCTCGATATCCGCGCTGTATATACGGTCATTTTAAAAAAAAGTTCAAGTCTCTAGCTCTTATATCTTCTGAAATCGACGCGTTCAAGCATACAGACAGACGGACGGACGAACGGACGGACGGACAGACAGACAGACAGACGGACAGACAGACAGACAAACGGACAGGGCTAAATCGACTCAGCTCGTCGCCCTGATCAAGAATATATATACTTTGTGGGGTCTGCCATGCCTCCTTCTAACTGTTACATACATTTCAACAAAACCATTATACCCTGATTTCCCATTTTCAATGGGTTCAGGGTATAATTATAAATTGTAAAATTGTACTACTGAGCGACGATTGCGTTGCTCGGTATAGCGCATGGCCCGTGAAGCCATGAAAATATTAGCCAGGAAGACCACTGCGTTGGTCAATTAGGTATGAAAAGCTAACATTAAAACAAGTAAGAAAGCTCTAGTCGAGACTGCTCGACTACGAGATCCCCTGAACCCTTCGAGCAAAAGCCATTTGTATAATTTTAAGCGTCTTTCTGCTTAAACATACACACGCAAACACACATACATAGACACACATAGGCGCGCACGCAATAACACGCATGGGCTGCAGTGTGGGCTTACTATGGGAACTTAATTGTTTAATAACTTTTTTTGTGGACGTACGTTCTTCATGAAACTTTTAGATTGTATTTTTATCATTAATATGCGTGTATGTACCGAAGCTCAAGTTTCTAGTATTTGAAATACGCCTTTTACAAACTTCTAGGGGTGGGGGGTGAAATTAAACCAAAATCTAAATTCAATAACGTGCTTATGAATCTATATTGAAAATTTGGAGACTCTAGCTCTAAAGATGTAGGGGACATAATTTTATAACTGCATTTCGATAAGGTTTTTTATCGATAAAAAAATAACGAGATGAGTTATCGATTTTTGGTGATAAACTAGATTGCGCGCTGTATTTACGGTCATTTAAAAAAAAATTGAAGTCTCTAGCTCTTTTATCTTCTGAAATCGACGCGTTCAAACATACGGACAGACGGACAGACGGACACACGGACCGACGGACAAACGGACAGGGCTATATCGACTCAGTTCGTCGCCCTGATCAAGAATATATAAACTTTGTGGGGTGTGCCACGCCTCCGTCTGCCTGTTACATACATTTTAACAAAACCATTATACCCTGATTTTCCATTTTCAATGGGTTCAGGGTATAAAAAAAAACAAGTAAGAAAGCTCTAATCGAGACTGCTCGATATATAATCAATAATTTTTAGCGTCTCTCTGCTTACACAAACACACACATACACACGCAAACACACATACATAGACACACATAGGCTCGCACGCATGGGCTGCAGTGTGGGCTTACTATGGGAACTTAATTGTTTAATAACTTTTTTTGTGGACGTACGTTCTTCATGAAACTTTCAGATTGTGTTTATATCATTAATATGCGTAAATGTGCCGAAACTCTGTAGTATTTGGTATTTTTTACAAACTAATGGGTAAGGTGGTGGATATAGGGGTGGGGGGTGAAATTGAACAAAAATCGAAATTCTATAACGTTCATATCAATCTACATTTAAAATTTGGATACTCTAGCTCTAAAGATGTAGGAGATATAATTTTATAACTGCATTTCGATAAGGTTTTTGATCGATAAAAAAATAACGGGACGAGTTATCGATTTTTGGTGATAAACTCGAAAATAAACTGAAATCGACGCTTTCATACATACGGACGGACGGACGGACGGACAGACGGACAGACGGACAGACAGACGGACAGACAGACGGACAGGGCTTAATCGACTCAGTTCGTCGCCCTGATCAAGAATATATATACTTTGTGGGGTCTGCCACGCCTCCTTCTCCCTGTTACATACTTTTAACAAAACCATTATACCCTGATTTCCCATTTTCAATGGGTTCAGGGTATAAAAAAACTATCAATTTGATTTGATTTATATTTACACAACTTCGTTATGACCATTTCTCACTTGAAATTTTATGTTCTTGCTGACTCGATATTGTCGATTTCAGCCTTGAACTTGTTACCTGTTTTGTCTTGGCAACAAATAATGGATATAATAATATCCATAATACAAATCTTTAATGATTTAAAATGTAACTAAACCCTGCTTAGACGCACCCGTGTGGTCGCGGGTCTTTAGAATACAACCACAGTGAGAGACGCTTGTCGTAAAAGGCGACTAAGATTCTCAACTGGTAAAGACAAACATTTTATAAAAGTCCTGAAGTCACTACCAGGCAAGTAAACAGAAAAATCCTGCAGGATATGTTCAAGAAGATTTGCTTATGCAATCTCTTAAAAAACCGCTTCTAAGCCCAGCGTCATTTGTAATGACGAAATATGAAAAGTAGTGGTTAGGGGTTGTGATGTTAGGGATTTTGTACTCCAATGGAATTCTCGACTTAGGTCAGATTTTCCAAAGGCTTGCATGACAAGCCGGTGTATATATAATCAGCAACACAAGAGGCACCGTGCCAAAGATCTTTGAACTAGTTTCAACAGACTCTTTTAATAATATGGGCATTAATATATTTTAGAGTAGCACTACTTAAACCGGTGACCCAAATAATAATTAATAACGATCGAGAAGCGATACTGTTTACATTACATGCCTATCTACTATCTGAAATTGCAAATAAAAGTGCAACAACTGTTGCCAAAGCAATATTCAAAAATCTTGTTCTGAAGTACGGTCCAATGAAGACGTTCATTACGGACATGGAAACAGAGTATTAAACCCCATATGACTTGTGCGAATACTTAAAGATAGACGATATGACGTCTACTGCACAAAACCACCAGACAGTTTCGAAAATAGATTAAGACATAACATTGATCTTATCAACCAATTTAAAGATAATCAAAATGAATAAAAACAAAAGAAAAAATGCATAATAATTATCATTTTACTAATGTTATCATTTCTTGAACAATGAAATCAATTTTTTTTAAAGCATTAAATTTTTTATTAAAAAGAAAAAGAAAATTTAGAAAAAATTTTTTATTTTAATGCATTGTATTTTTTTTAATAAAAAAACAACACAAAATTTTTATATATTGTATTTTTTATATATAAAAAAAAAAAACAAAAAGAATTGAAAACAAAAATCCGTTTTAAATCATTAAAAATATAAAATAACAAAAAAAAATTTTTTTTGAAAGAAAAAAGATTATATACACATGTTAAAAACCAAAATATTTTGTTTTAAGAATACAATATAGCATATAAAGATATAAAAACAAAAAAAAATTTATTTTAAATAACTACATTATATTACGTTATTTTTTTTAAAGGGGTGTAGTATGTTGTATGTCATATAAGCATATGCTCACAGTATTGTAGTGTATACAATATATCAATGTAGACATATGCCCAATATAAGTAAGAGTATCATGCTCACAACATAGCAACACTTTGTTGCTTTATTTATATTATAACAGCTATACATAAGTGCCGTAATACGATCGATCACTTATGTACAGTCCAGCCTGCAGCGTGGGATCTGCAACGTAAGCATTGTTACGTTCTTGTCCACGCCGCAGCTTAAACGCTAAAATGTATATGCCTTCTGCATATGCATACAAACATATATACACACACATACAGCATGCTATATACTCCCATTCTGCCACTGCTTTAAGCGACAGAATTCTTTATATAAACTTTATGTATTTTAGGCTAACATTTTATTTGAATAATATACAGAGGGCATTCGCTGTCCAGAGCTAAAACTAGAAAGACGTTGCAGACGAATGGTTCATTTTATTACACCTGAAGCCATTGAAAATGGGAAATCAGGGTATAATGGATTTGTGAAAAGTATGTAACAGGCAGAAGGAATCATCGCAGACCCCATAAAGTATATATATTCTTGATCAGGACGATGAGCTGAGTCAATATAGCCCTGTCCGTCTGTCCGTCCGTCCGTCCGTATGAGTGCGTCGATCTCAGAAGGTATAAGAGCTAGAGAGCTGAAATTTTGTATGCATACTCGTGTATACCATACGCAGTACGAGTTTATCATATTTTTTCGATAACGCATTCGATATCTTTTTTATCGAGGATAATCGATAAATTGATATTGTTTTTTCAGCCTTGTTTGAACACTATTAGACCTAGAGACTTCAGATTTACTGTGTATATACATTTGATGGATACACACATTTTGTAATTTACAGATGCAGTTAGCAGAGCGCTGGCCTATGCGTGCGGGTGGATGCAAGTATATGTGTGTGTGCTTAAAATACCTGTAGACTGATTGGAACATCAGCATGGAGGGTTTAGGGAGATATCCTAGTCGAGCAGTCTCGACTAGATTCTTCTTACTTGTTTTAGATTCGTTTATTAACAAGTTTATAGTACAATATTCGTGGTGACTAAGGTAGCGCTCGATGCTTGCGGGACGGCCGTAAAGCATTTTAACCTCGCCGTGTTTGCGGTTTATCCATGGCTCAAGCTCCGGAATGAGAGTATGTGTCCACCGCTCTTTAGTTGATCTGCTCCATCTTCTTTGCCATCGTGCAATGCTGTTCGCTCTGCTATCGCTGCGTCGTATAGGCTCATGTGCATTCCGCTCCACGGCTTCGGCGACCAAGTCCTCCAGAGGCACCATGCCGGCTATGACGAGCGCCGCGTCGTCAGAGACTGTTCTGAAGGCGCAGCAGACTCTGATTGCGCTCAGTCAGTAAATCGCGCAAATGCCCCGGCTGTAGCTTGGCATTGCCATCGCTCTTGTCCATATTGGCGCAGCGTAGAGGATGACGGACCTAATGACGGTCATTAGAAGAACACTTCGTTGCTGTTTTGGTCCCCGCGTGTTAAGTATAATTCTCGAGAGAGCTCTGCAAGAATCAGCTGCCTTTTTATGCACATACTCTAAGTACTCGCGGAAAGGTAATCTTGTGTCTATCATGACACCAAGATATTTTATCGCCCTCTTTGACGCAATGGTGACGCTGCCGATCTTTATATTGGCAGTTTCCACTCTTTTGCGACTGCTGACTAGGTTAACCAGCTTCGTATGCGATTGATACTTTCGTTTTCATTGAGCTCCTTGTCTATGGCGACGACAGCTACATCAGCAAAGCCAATGGTGTGCGCACCTGCTGGTAGTTCCAAGCGCAGTACGCCGTCGTAAATGATATTCCATAGGAGAGGCCCCAGCACTGAGCCTTGGGATACTCCAGCTGACGCTGTATGAGTTCGGGGACCCTCACTCGTGTTGTATACCAGTGTTCTTCCTCTGAAGTAGCTCTTTATTATCTCTTTTAGATATTTAGGGATATTATATTGTGACAGCGCATTCAGTATCATATCCCAACTAGCTGTGTTGAAGGCATTCTTTCCTGTGCCTCCATCTGGTGCCTTGAATAGCGGAAGTGGCCAGACCAACAACTTTGTTTAGCGCGTCCGTTGTTGACCGGGCCTTCCGGAATCCAAATTCATTTGGTGACAGGCCTCCAGCGCTAGCAATAGCATTTCCCATGGTGTATAGGAGACAGATCTGTCTGTATGAAGATGGCTCGTCTGGTGGTTTGCCTGCCTTGGGTAGCAATATCAGCGCACTATTTGGCACCCCGTCCGGCCTTGGAGCTGTGTTGGTTCTAAGACCTCTGAGAGATTTCTTCGTCTGTAACTAAAGCAACTTGAGTGTTCGTTGAGCCCTGATCAGCAGACTCGGACTCAGGGGCGTGAATGCAGCTTAATCTAATTTAAGCTCCAGATGGTCCGTAGGCTGCACCTGTTTACCTGCGTATGGTATTTAACTATCTTATATGCCCTGCCCCAAGGGTCATATTCGGCTGCGTCGCACAACTCTAGAAAGCATTCTCGTTTCCTTGCCCGAATGGCCTTCTTCAACTGTCTTCTGGCTGCCTGGTAAGCCCGCTGATAGCTGTTTCTCGCCTGGATGCATTTGCGTCGAATGTCACCTATTTGTGCATTCCACCAATACGTAGGCTATTGCTGTCGCGTGAACTGCTTGCGGCGCAACATGCTGCTATAATGGCCTTCCGACCCCTAGCATCTTCGGCAAGCCCGTCAAGCACCGTTGTGAAATCACTGAGCTGCATGCTGGGGGCCAGGTAGCAGTTGTAGAGCCATAGGCTACCGTATTGGCCACGTACGAACCCATTAAATGACTTAACATTCGAAAGAACATTCGTTGTGTTGCCACATACCCACAACACCGCTTTGCCATTAGCATCTGTTGCCCATGTCCTAGGGCACCTGGTTCTACAGTGGTGAGGCTCACTGAGAAAAGCTACGTCTATAATTCCATCTTATCAACAAAGTATTTCCGGATTTCATTGCTAACCACAAAAATACCAAATGGTTAAGTGAGCGAGCAATTTTGGCGGCTCAAAATAAAGATGTAGATGACCTAAATTTTAGAATTCAAAATTAAATCGTAAGTACTCTGTATTCATTCAAATCTATCGACTATGTAACAAACGATGAAGAAGCCACTAATTATCAAATTGAATTATTGAGCACCTTGGATGTGCCTGGTTTATCACCGAACAATTTACAACTGAAGGTTGGCTCGGTAGTTATCATGCTTAGAAATTTAAACCAACCAAAACTGTGCAATGGAACACGTTTGGTGTTAAAAAAATTATGGGCAATGTGACTTGTAGTGGCGCTGGAATAGAGAAAAAAAAGAAGCAGCCTAAAAGTAGGCAATACGCTGAGCTTGGAGTGGCTTAGAAAAGTTGATCACGCGATCACGGATGTGGCAATCCCAAATCTGGATTAATAACAGGAGAAATTGTCACTCTCACCTAGGCCATAAAAAAACTGTTCCCAAGCGATGACTTGCCGCTTCATGGGATCGGCCATATTTTCCTCTTTCTTTTCCAATCTCAACCACCGACTGAAAAGGTTGTTGCTAAATCACGCTGTGCATAGTGAAAAGATACTGTGAAACTTAAAGAAAATTTTTTTTTTAAATTGAAGTACTATTTCTTTTGTGCAAGTGCCAAACTATTCGGTAAGAAGAAAGTAGTGGCATTTCCAAAGGTCAGAACATAGGCCTAAAATAATTTCGCACAAACCTCTTTGCAGGTTTGGCACCCAGCAAAAATTTTAATTTTTTTTGCCAAAGTGCAGTTGCGGCGCACAACTAAATCTTTGCATCGGCGCACAACTAAATCTTTGCATCGGCGCACAACTAAATCTTTACATCGGCGCACAACTAAATCTTTACATCGGCGCACAACTAAATCTTTGCATCGGCGCACAACTAAATCTTTGCATCGGCGCACAACTAAATCTTTACATCGGCGCACAACCAAATCTTATAAGCAGTGCTGCAGAATACCGCATCATACATATATCTCCGCACCTGCACCTGTTGCACAATAATCATTGCCTTTTTTTAAGAAGTCCAACTTTTAGCGAATAGTGATGTACTAATTTGTATTATAGGCACCGAGTTCATTTTTTTTTCTTTTTTTTGCACTGCGCCATGAATATAGTATAATAGTTAAATAGTAGAATAATTTAAAAATAACATTAGTCATTAAGCTTAACCTCCCCCCGATGAACATTTCCCCATTCGTATTTTATGCATTATATTTTTTTTTATAGTTGCATATACATTTGTTTTTTGTTAGCACAGCTTGCCGCCCAACCGAAATGGAAGCGCTTTCATCGCGGGACAGCACAGTAAGTGGAGCTGCATTATAAATTTAACAAAATTCCATATTTATTTTTTTGTAACCGTCAGCGTTTTTTTCTTTTTAACACCCGCTGCATTAAAAAGAAAGAACATAATGCATAAATTTTAATCTCTCTATCCTCTTCTACCTTCCTCATTTCGATCAGCTGGTTTAAGGCTGAGAGAAAAAGCTCCCCGAAAGCTTTCATTTGCGTCTGTTTATATTCTCGCATTCTCTATGCCCAAAGCCACTATTTACCTATGTACGATTATTTTGTTAATAATATATCTAATGAAGTTTAACTAAGTTTCCTTATTTTGGGGCCATGCGGCGCGTTCCTATAGGGTTTTAGCTCTCCAAGCTGGGTATGGGGTCGCTGATAATATATGCAGGTAGCCAGCGACCAAGGTAGGGTGGGCACGGTCGGTCGCCTTAATATCAAAGGCCGACGTTCGCTGAGCAAGCACTTATTTGCTTGCGCAGCGAGACCCAGCTTGGACAGGTATGTTTGTGTGTGTATAAATCTGTTCTATCTCTCTCTCTCTCTCTCTCTTCTTTCCTCTCTTCGAAGCAAGTGGCCGAAGACAATCGTTCGCACGCGATTTTTATTAATAAATATATTTTGGCAGCGCTAGGAGTCGCAGTTCCCCTCTTCTTACCCCTTCCCTTCTCCCGATGACCCATTGGCCGGATCCAGCGCGTGCACTGCTCTAATCCTCCTATTCCACCATCAGCGCTTGATAATGTAACTCGTTACAGAATTAATTTTAAAAATCATATATTTATTTGGCGCCCAACGTGGGGCCAGACAGTCCGGCAGCCCCGACAACAATCGATTCAAGTCATTATCAGCTGACTTATTTTATCTCTTCGATTTGTCGCGGTTCACTTGCAAAAGCAATTATGTATTCCAGTTTATTAAATGGGACGTGTGTACCTAATATTACATATTCTTGTAGCTGGATGTGGATTTCAATGGACACGATCTATTATCCTCCGCGCAATGAAATTGTGGTATCGCCGCCTTAATGACTATAATTTTAGTCATGAATATGGTTTATGTCATTTTTGCTTCTGTTTCGTTTTGTACTCTTCACTAAAATTTTCTACTTTCTTAGCACCTTTGTACCCGTCTAAATTTATCTATTGGATGTGTTCGCATGGTACCCCAAAATCGTATGTAATTGAAATATTCTTTTGAATTTGGTTTACTTATTATTTTATTTTTTTTTGCAGTTACTGTTTTGCAGATTTAATTTTGTTTGCTCTCTTCAGTTTTTTTTTGCTTTTATATAGGGAATTATCAATTAGTTGATTTATTGTGTTCCTTTTCTTTTTTTAATTTTTTATTTTTTTTAGTTAGTTTAACTGAATTATTTAATCCTTTATTATTCGTACTTATTAATAGTCAGTTAAGTTTTATTCTGACTTACTTGCCATTTCCTTGCAATATAGTTGCCAATTATATCGATTCAAAAATGCCTTTAACGCGTAGTAGCGAAAATTTATCCCGGCCTGACGAGCCTATCATAAACTGTTTTATTTGTACAGAATCTATTATTAATGAAAGCCAGCTATTTAAAACAAGTTGTGGCCATACCTTTCATCAATCGTGTTTTAACACCAAGATAGCTAATAAGACAGTCTGTCCAGTGTGTAAACAGTCGCTGCGATTACCGAGTGTTGCCGTCAGTACAGAATCTTTAATGGATAAGCCATCAGGGTCGAATGTAGCAACTAAAACTAGATCCCAGGCAAGAAAGACAGCAACCTCCAATATGTCTGAAGGCGATATTTCGTCACCAGCCTTGGTTTCTTCAGTGGCGCCCCCTCTTACTCCAGACTTGGCTACAATAATAGCTGATGCCATTTCTGCCGCTTCACTTCGGCAAACAGAATTGATAGCTCAGATTTCTATGAGGCAAAGTGAGACGTTGTCGCAGGTGATAGAGAGTGGCTTCCAGAAACTGCTTTCATCATCCGCAGAGCCGCATACAAGTCGCAGTCCCATACTGCCAGTGCAAGATAATACCAGCAATCTTGGCCAACAAGAGTTTCAACCAGCTTCAACTGTATCTGGCACCCATTCAAACAATAGATTCACGTCATTAGGAACGGATTTGCGACCAGATCGCATCAGCCAAATTATTTCAAATTGGAAGGTACGTTTCAATGGCAAAACGGCCTTGTCAGTAGAAGATTTCATCTATCGAACTGAAGCTCTTACGCATCAGACTCTAGAAGGCAATTTTGAGCTGTTGTCTAGATACGTTAGCAACCTCTTTGATGGTAGTGCGAGTGATTGGTTTTGGCGCTATCACAAAAGTGTGCCTGGGATTCGCTGGCAAGAACTTTGTTTTGCACTTAGAGAGCAATTTAATGATGATAGAACTGACCTTCATATCCGAGCTGCTATAGATAGGCGTAAGCAAAAGATAGGCGAACCCTTCGATGAGTTCCATGAGGCCATCGTATCACTTGCGGACAAACTTTCGAGTCCCTTGCGTGAGTTATCTCTACTCCAAATTCTCCGTAATAATTTGCTCCCTGAAATTCAGCATGAACTTCTTTATGAGAGAATTGAAAGAGTTGCTCAGTTACGACATTTGGTGCGCACGCGCGAAATTTTCTTGCAAACGATTGGCAAGCCATTAGTGAATAGGCCGCATCCTATACCTATGCCACGTCGCTCAGTAAATGGAATCGCAATAGAGCACGAGTCTTCGGATGAGGACGTCGACAGTCCAGAAGTATCAGCAGTAAATTTACTGTGCTGGAACTGTAATGCGACAGGGCACAGGTATCAAGATTGTACTGCTGAACGTCGAGTATTTTGTTATGGTTGTGGCAAACCCGACACGTATAAGCCTTCGTGCATGAAATGCAACAAGCATTCAAAAAACTTGTCAGCCCGTGCACCGTCGACCAGTGCACGCAAACAAATGAAGTCGACATCAACCAACACATAGATTTTCAATCCGTTGACTATACCAACGACCCAATTACGACCTCACAACTTTATGATGCCCATTCCGAAACAATACACACACAATTAAGCTCCAAATCTCGCTCTCAACTACGTCGCATCTCAGCAAAAAAACGTCATAAGATAGAGCAGAAGCAGCTAATGTTAGCTGTGATAGCAAACGCTCAAGATATTAGGCCATATGCAAATGTTAGGTTATTAGGAAAGAGTATTACTGGCCTAATGGACACAGGCGCTTCCATAAGCTGTATTGGTGGTGAATTTTGTAACCATGTTCTTAATTCAAATATCGTATTTAAGCCTCTGAATTCAGCTGCACGTACTGCAGATGGCAAGGCGCAGAATATAATAGGCAAAATCACTACAGAAATCAAATTTAAAAATGAAGCTAGAATGTTGACATTTTATATAGTACCCTCCTTATCTCAAGATTTATATTTAGGGATAGATTTTTGGACCCAATTTAATCTTCTTCCACTGGAGGTGGTGCCCACAGTTAATAATTTGTCTTCTTTAGAGGACCGCAACCTAAAGCCACTTACAGTCACGCAGCATCAATTGCTACTGCAACACGTTAACATGTTCCCTTCTTTTGCTAAACTGGGCTTGGGACGAACAACTCTTCTTTCGCATGAGATTAATGTCGCCGGAGCCGCTCCAATTAAGCAACGTCATTATCCAGTTTCACCAGCAGTAGAAAAGTTAATGTATGAAGAGCTGGACAGAATGCTTAAATTAGGCGTGATAGAGGAGTCACAAAGCGCTTGGTCTTCTCCAGTTGTGTTAGTTCGCAAACCAGGAAAGGTTCGTTTGTGTTTAGATAGCAGGCGTGTTAATGCGGTTACCGTTAAGGATGCATATCCTATGCCGTTCATTGATGGTATTCTTAGTAGGCTACCAAAAGCTGAGTTCATAACCAGCTTAGATTTAAAAGATGCTTTCTGGCAAATTCCACTAGAGCCGAAGTCACGCGATAAAACCGCATTTAGCGTACCTGGTAGGCCATTGTATCAATACACTGTTATGCCTTTTGGGCTTTGTAATGCTCCACAGACAATGTCGAAGTTGATGGATAGAATAATACCCACTAATCTGCGTCGTGAAGTTTTTATCTATTTAGATGACTTGTTGGTAGTTTCAGATACTTTCGAACGGCATCTAAATGTTCTAAAAGAGTTGGCAAATCACATAAAAACAGCAGGTTTGACCATCAATATTGAGATTGGCAATGGCACAGTTAGCACAGACCCAGATAAAATTGTATCTATTACAGAATTCCCAGTCCCGAGGTCAGTCAAACAAGTTAGGCGGTTTTTAGGTATGACGGGATGGTATAATAAATTTATTCAGAACTATGCCACCATTGCATCCCCTATAACAGACACGCTGAAACATAAACAAAAATTTGTATGGGGTGAATCAGCTCAAAAAGCGTTCGAAGAACTCAAGGAGAAGCTTACTACGGCTCCAGTTTTGCATAGTCCAAATTTTGACAGACCATTCTCTATACACTGCGATGCCAGCCATACAGGTGTTGGTGCTGTGTTAGTCCAGGTAACAGAGAATAATGAAGAGGTACCGGTGGCTTTTATGTCTCGTAAACTTAACCGTTGTCAAAGGAATTATTCCGTAACGGAAAAAGAATGTCTGGCAGCTATTTTAGCGATAAAAAAGTTTAGAGCTTATGTTGAAGGACAAGAATTTTCTGTAGTCACAGATCATGCTTCTCTAAAATGGCTCAGGTCTCAAACTGACTTGAGTTCTCGGTTAGCAAGGTGGGCATTAAAACTCCAGGGCTATGATTTTAAAATAGTCCATAGAAAAGGCAGTCAAAACATTGTACCAGATGCTTTATCACGAGTGTACACAGAAGACGTGTCTGCAATTTCAGCCGATTGTCTAGTGGATCTCGACTCGGTTCATTTTAAGACATCTGATTATCTAGAACTCAAAGCCAAAATATTAGCCAATCAATCTAGATCACCAGATGTGAAGGTAGTTGACGATTATATATATCGGAGAGCCGATCACGCGTCGGGTGAGAAAGTAGCCGATGATCTGTGTTGGAAACTTTGGGTTCCCCAATCGCTGGTTCCAGAAGTCCTTAAGAAGGCCCACGAGCCTCCACTAGCTTCTCACCCAGGCATAAACAAGATGCTAGATAAGCTACGCCGCTATCTTTATTGGCCGAAAATGGTAGTAGATGTAAAAAAATTCGTTAATAATTGCGAGAGTTGCAAGTGCAACAAGCACCCAAATTACACACTACGTCCACCCTTAGGAAAATCGGGTTCAACGCAACGCGTATTCCAAAAACTTTATATTGACTTTCTAGGTCCATATCCGCGAAGTCGCACCGGGAATATAGGAGTCTTTGTTGTTTTAGACCATATGTCGAAATTTCCTTTTTTGAAACCCGTCAAAAATTTGACTGCCGACGCCATCACAGACTATTTAGAGCAGGATTTGTTTCATTGCTTCGGAGTTCCTGAAACTATAGTCTCTGACAACGGTGTACAGTTCAAGTCTCAGTTGTTCAACGTATTATTACAAAAGTATGGAGTTAATCATACATATACGGCCGTTTATTCCCCACAAGCAAATGCTTCGGAGCGAGTCAACCGATCGGTGATAGCAGCAATAAAGTCATATATTGCACCTGACCAAAAAGATTGGGACGCTCATCTAAGCTCCATCTGTTGCGCTCTGCGTTCAGACGTGCATTCGGCTATCGGCACAAGCCCTTATCGAATTGCCTTTGGCCAAAATATGGTGACCAATGCATCCACGTACAAACTGCTACGTAATTTAAACTTCTTAGAAGATCGCGCTATTCAATTTAATCGTGACGATTCATTTGATCTTATACGCGACAGGGCAAAGGATTGCATGCAACAACAACGTAATCGAAACGAGAATATCTATAATATGCGTTGTCGTGATGTTTCGTTTGAGGTAGGTCAGGAAGTTTACAGACGTAATTTTCAACAGAGTAATTTTGTACGGGGCTTCAATGCGAAACTAGCTCCGAACTTCATAAAGGCAAGAATTAAGAAAAAACTTGGCAATAGTTATTATGAAATTGAAGACTTGCAGGGTCGCTTTATTGGTAAATACCATGCAAAAGACCTAAAACAATAATCGCAGAGTCCAGCGCGAATCACCCTATAGTGTGATTTTGGTAGGGGGGTCTTGTAGTGGCGCTGGAATAGAGAAAAAAAAAGAAGCAGCCTAAAAGTAGGCAATACGCTGAGCTTGAAGTGGCTTAGAAAAGTTGATCACGCGATCACGGATGTGGCAATCCCAAATCTGGATTAATAACAGGAGAAATTGTCACTCTCACCTAGGCCATAAAAAAAAACTGTTCCCAAGCGATGACTTGCCGCTTCATGGGATCGGCCATATTTTCCTCTTTCTTTTCCAATCTCAACCACCGACTGAAAAGGTTGTTGCTAAATCACGCTGTGCATAGTGAAAAGATACTGTGAAACTTAAAGAAAATTTTTTTTTAATTGAAGTACTATTTCTTTTGTGCAAGTGCCAAACTATTCGGTTTGGCACCCAGCAAAAATTTTAATTTTTTTTGCCAAAGTGCAGTTGCGGCGCACAACTAAATCTTTGCATCGGCGCACAACTAAATCTTTGCATCGGCGCACAACTAAATCTTTACATCGGCGCACAACTAAATCTTTGCATCGGCGCACAACTAAATCTTTGCATCGGCGCACAACTAAATCTTTACATCGGCGCACAACCAAATCTTATAAGCAGTGCTGCAGAATACCGCATCATACATATATCTCCGCACCTGCACCTGTTGCACAATAATCATTGCCTTTTTTTTAAGAAGTCCAACTTTTAGCGAATAGTGATGTACTAATTTGTATTATAGGCACCGAGTTCATTTTTTTTGCACTGCGCCATGAATATAGTATAATAGTTAAATAGTAGAATAATTTAAAAATAACATTAGTCATTAAGCTTAACCTCCCCCCGATGAACATTTCCCCATTCGTATTTTATGCATTATATTTTTTTTTATAGTTGCATATACATTTGTTTTTTGTTAGCACAGCTTGCCGCCCAACCGAAATGGAAGCGCTTTCATCGCGGGACAGCACAGTAAGTGGAGCTGCATTATATATTTAACAAAATTCCATATTTCTTTTTTTGTAACCGTCAGCGTTTTTTTCTTTTTAACACCCGCTGCATTAAAAAGAAAGAACATAATGCATAAATTTTAATCTCTCTATCCTCTTCTACCTTCCTCATTTCGATCAGCTGGTTTAAGGCTGAGAGAAAAAGCTCCCCGAAAGCTTTCATTTGCGTCTGTTTATATTCTCGCATTCTCTATGCCCAAAGCCACTATTTACCTATGTACGATTATTTTGTTAATAATATATCTAATGAAGTTTAACTAAGTTTCCTTATTTTGGGGCCATGCGGCGCGTTCCTATAGGGTTTTAGCTCTCCAAGCTGGGTATGGGGTCGCTGATAATATATGCAGGTAGCCAGCGACCAAGGTAGGGTGGGCACGGTCGGTCGCCTTAATATCAAAGGCCGACGTTCGCTGAGCAAGCACTTATTTGCTTGCGCAGCGAGACCCAGCTTGGACAGGTATGTTTGTGTGTGTATAAATCTGTTCTATCTCTCTCTCTCTCTCTCTTCTTTCCTCTCTTCGAAGCAAGTGGCCGAAGACAATCGTTCGCACGCGATTTTTATTAATAAATATATTTTGGCAGCGCTAGGAGTCGCAGTTCCCCTCTTCTTACCCCTTCCCTTCTCCCGATGACCCATTGGCCGGATCCAGCGCGTGCACTGCTCTAATCCTCCTATTCCACCATCAGCGCTTGATAATGTAACTCGTTACACATTTATTTCGGCCACTCGTGCATCAAGTCTGCTCTGCATTGCTGCCTTAATCCTTTCGGATTCAGCTGCTAGACTGGCAGTGGTCATCGCTCTTTTATATTACTTCGCCCTAGAAGTATGCTGTATTTCTTGGGTGATGACGATTCCAAAGACACAAACCAGTTGAACTTCCACACACGTGTGTAAGCCCTCCAAGTGTACATACGCGCTCTGCAACAGTAAAGTAAAGTTAAAGAAATTCTGATACAAATATACCACAAACCTCCGAAC